>PVJI01006564.1:0-85317 GCA_004026765.1 Micronycteris hirsuta | reverse complement strand
AGAGAAATATTTCAAATCATGAAAAGCAAGGGCCTACAACCAAGAATAATCTATCCAGCAAAACTGTCATTTAGAATGGAAGGGCAGATAAAGTGCTTCTCAGATAAGGTCAAGTTCAAGGAGTACATCATCATGCAGCCTTTACTATATGAAATGTTAAGGGGTTTTATATAAGGACTCATGAGAGAAGGCACCAAGGTCAGATCAGCTACCGGGGAACTCAGATCAGCCACAGCCAAGATGCTTGTGAGGTAAACAAGCAAAATACAACCAGAGAAACAAATTATAACCAGAGACATTGAAGTTTAGAACAATCTGGCAGTAACCAGAGGGGAGGGGGAGGGGGATAATGGGGACAAGGGTATTCAGGAACTGCTATAAAGGACACATGGACAAAACCAAGGGGGAGGGTGGAAGCAAGGGAGGGAGGTGGGTTTGCCTGGGGTTGGGGGTGGGGGTAAATGCAGACAACTGTAAGTGAACAACAGTAAAATAATTAAAAAAAAAGGTTGTGTGGGAAACACATGTATAATTACAAGATTACATGGTAACCATGGAATCAGAATAAAGTGGAATACATACTGTAAACAAAATAATATGGTCTCATCTGTCATGCATGCATCTCTTATAAATCAATGTTTAGAATGACCAGTAGGATATTTCTCTCAAGCTAAAGTGACAACTGATAACCAGGTTGTATTTATAGGACATAAACTATTCCTGAGCTATTCTGGGATATGCATGAGAAAAGATAACTACCCCCAAGTGGGACCTGTTGCAGGCACATGAGAAAGGAGGGGAAATGAAGTAAGGGACTAGTTTAATGAACTCTTTCAAGAATCTGGGTCATGTAAATAATTGCATGACAAGATAGGTAGCTAGACTGAGGATATGAGATTAAGACTTTTCTTTTTTAGGTTAGGAAAGATTTGGATATGTTTAATGTTGTGTGTGTGTTGTTTTTTAATTGAAGTATAATTGGCATATAATATCCTATTACTTTCAGGTGTACATCATGATTCAATATTTATGTACATTTAAATGATCAGCCTAAGTCTAGTTACCATCTGTCACTATACAAAGTTATTAACTATATTCCCTATACCATACATTACATCCCCATGACTTACTTATTTTATATCTGGAAGTCTGTACTGCTTAATCCCCTTTACCTATTCCACCTGCCTCCCAGTTAGTTAACCTACTTCTGTTAACTACCAGTTGTTTCCCCTATCTACAAATCTGCTTGTTTTATTCTGTTATGTTTTGTTTTTTAGATTGCACATATAAGTGAAGCCATTGAGTATTTGTCTTTCTCTGACTTCACTTACCATAATACCCTCTAGGTCCATCCATATTGTTGCAAATGGCAAGATTTCATTTTTTTATATCTGAGTAATATTCCACTATATATATATATATGTATGTGTACACACACATCTTTATCCATTAATCTATCCATGGATACTTAAGTTGCTTCTGTAGCTTGGCTATTTTAAATACTCCTGTGATAAACATAGGGGTGCATGTATCTCTTCAAATTAAGAAATTTCATTTTCTTTGGATACTCAGAAATGGAATTGTTGAATTGCATGGTAGTTCTATTTTTAATTTTTTGAAAAACTTCCATACTGTTTTCAATAGTGGCTATACCACAAATATATTGAATATGGATGGGGAAAAGCTGGAGAACAGGAAAACATTGATGATATAGATGAGAGAAAATAACTAATGAAGGGAAGTTCCTGAGGAGACAGAAAGTGATCCAAAATACAGGTACAAAGATTACTGAGAGGGAAACCTAGGCTTCACTGAGATGACAAAAAGGTAAACTGAGTGCAGATTGGGTTTGTGAATTTAAGAGCAGGGCATTATAGGAACTCTCTTCCAATGGCCGCCATTCTCTTTGAAGCAGGTGAAGTCACCTGCTAAGTGCATCTGTGTGTGGGTGTCATCATGTCATCACAGACTTAGGAGAAGTAGCCAAGATTTGACCCAGGTGGAGATATTGAATTCCAAGAAGGACTTTTAGGTAATGGTGTAGAATCACAAATGATTACATTAGGGTTAGGTTACACTACTTTACAAAGAGATCCTCAAAATTCAGTGGCTTAAAAAGACAAAAGTTTATTTTGCTCTCATGTAATAGTCCAAGGAGAATGCTCCAGGTCACTTAGGCACCCAGGTTCCTTCTACTCTGTTTTTCTGCCATCCCCTTAGGTGTTTCCCCATCTGCATGGCTGAAGTTGAGTTGCAGGCAATTCCAGCTCTAGGGAAAGGGAAAGACCTTGGAGGAGCATGTATGTAATATTTTAATGTCCAGGTCTGAAGTTGTATACATCATTTCTGCTTGTATTTTTCTGGTGAGAACTTACGGTAATCACTGGAGAGGCCAGGAAATACAGTGTCTGGCCATGGGCCCAGCTAGAACTCTGTAATTATATAAAAAGGAGAAAACTGATTTTGGTGAAAAATTAGTAGTCTTCACCACAGCATAGTTGTATCTTTTCTGTAATGATATATAACAACTTAAACATGGAGAGAAAAATGGACATTTAATGCGTTCAGCACAGTTTTTACCTGAAACTAAAGAAGTAAAAATTTTAGGATAATGGCAAAAAAAAAGTGATTTGAAGTGATGGGCCTTCACAATATCTGGGCAGAATAAGGGGGAAAAAAAAGTATTTACTGATCACCTACTGTGTGCCAGGTAGTATTCTAAGTGCTGTAAGTGTACTGACTTGTTTAATACTCATAGTAACTATTTTAGGTAAGTAACATTATTCTATTTTTATAATTGAGGAAACAAAGGCAGAGAGATTAAGTAACTTGCCCAAAATGACACAGTGAATTCGTGGCAAAGCCAGGCTCTGAACTGGTCCAGAAGTAATCTGGTTCCAGGGCCACATTAGTGATTCAGTCATTATACTGCCTCCATGACAGCAGTTACTGTCTACTGAATCCCTACTCCATTCAGGTAGTATACTCCTATTTCATATGCATCATCTAACTTTATCCTCACCATAAATTTCTGAGACAGCTACCGTTCTATTTTACATTTAAGGAGATTGAAGTTCAGTTATTCAATTCGTAGCACAAGGGCACATTCTTATAAAAGTGGAGAAACCAAGATCAAACCCAGATCTGTGTAAGCTCAAAGCCCATTTCTTATTTTTAAATATATAAATTTTTACTATTGACGTACATTTTTGAATAGTGAAATTCAGCTATTGTAAGTATATAATTCAATACGTTTTGACAAATGTAAATACCCATAAACAACTTAGGATAGAACATTTCTATTATCACAGAAAGTTTGCTCCTGTTCTTTTCCATTCGATTCTCCACCCACAAGAGACAACCGCTGTTCTGATTTGTATTGTCATATTTTGGTTATATGTCTGTTCTTAAAATTCATATAAATGGAATCACATAGCATTTATTTTTGTGTACAGCTTTTTTCATTCAGTGTATTTTTGAGATTTATCCATGTTATTGTATATAACAGTTTATTCTTTTTATGGTATATAAATATATGAATGCATCAAGTTGCTTATTCATTCTTCTACTGATAGACATTTGACCTTTTTTAGTTTTGGGCTATAAATGAAAAAACTAATATGAACATTAATGTAAAGTCTTCTGGTAGACATATATTTTAATTTCTTTTGGCTAAATGCACAGGAGTGGTATTGCTGGATCATATAGTAAATATATGTACAATATTAAAAGGAACTGCCAAAAAAATTTTCCAAAGTGATTCCAGATGCTCTGCATATTTTGGTGTTGTCGGTCATTTTAATATTAGCTATTCCAAAGGGTATCCCATGCTTTTTAATTTTCTTGGTGACTAAAAATGTTCAACACTTTTAAATGAGCACATAACCAATCACATATACTATTCTGTTAAGTCTCTGTTTAAGTCTTTTACCTATTTTTAAATTGAGATGTTTGTCTTTTTACTTTTTATTTCCAGTGAGTTAAGTTTTCTGTCCTATGTATTTATAGCTCTTGCTATGCGGTGTGTCTTTCATTTTCTTAATGATGAGTTTTGAGAGGAGTTTTAAATTTTGTTCAAGTCTAGATTATTAACTTTTTCTTTTATATTAGTGCTTTCTGGGCCATAAGAAATCTCTACCTACTTTAAGGTCATAAAGTAATTCTCCTATATTTCTTCTAGAATCTTTATAGTTTTAGCTTTTTGTTTTTTAATTTTGTTTGTTAGTTTATTTTGTTCATTAGAGTCCACATGTAAGTGAAATCATATGGTATTTGATTTTCCCTGACTGGCTTATTTCACTTAGCATAATACTATGCAGGTCTTTCCATACTGTCACAAAAGGTAAGATTTCATTCTTTTTTATGGCTAAGTAGTATTTCATTGTGTGTATGTATCACAGCGTTTTTATCCACTCATCTACTGGTGAGCACTTGGGCTGCTTCCAAACCTTGGCTTTTATAAATAACACTGCAGTGAATGCAGGGGTGCACGCATTCTTTTGAATCAGCGTTCTGGGTTTCTTCAGACATATTCCTGGAAGTAGAATCACTGGGTCAACATATTAACAGCTTTAATAATTAACTGTTAGTACAGAAAAGATTAACTGAGTATTATTTTTTAAAGATCATTTATATTCACTTATAAATTAAATGTGGTTTAAAGATAGCAAGTCTAAACTTTTGAGAAATCTGTAAATTCAAATGTTTAAACTTCATCTTAATTTTGCTGCATTATTTTTATTTTACCTTAAGCTAACCATGTGTAAATGGAGTCACTGACTCAAAGTCCCTGTCTTGATGCTTACAACAAATCAATTTCTTTGCAGCACACACCTGTTACACAATTTCACCAGTAAAACAGGAATAATGATAGTAGCTACTTCACATGATTGTTATGTGGATTAAATGAGTTAACAAATATAAAGTATCTAGAATAGTACCTGATAAATGGTAAACACTTAACAGAAGCCTGCCATTATTACTACAATTATGAACCTGTGGCAGAATGACTTCTAAATTCAAGGTTTATTTTAAAAGTAAAATATTATTAGAAAAATAAACATACCATGGTAGTCTGGTTAAAAATATAAATGACTCAATGTACTTATGCATTTTAACAATCATTTTTATATAAAAAACAAAGACAAGGAAAGCAGCAAATTTAAACCAAAAATAATGAAAAACATGAATTAATTTTCAGAAAAAGTGTAAATAAGCTTTCAAAGAAAGAACTTTGTATTTAAAATTATTGTTATAGGGGGTGGGTAGGGCAGAGGAGAGTAATGGGAGAAAAATGGGGACAAATGTAATGGAACAACAATAGAAATAGTGAAATATAAAATTTATTCAAAAGCCGTAAAATAACAGCATCTACAAAGTATGAGCTACATATAAGAAGAAAACACAGCACAGTACCATAAACCCCATTTTTCGTTACATCGACATCTTCTTTTAATTATAAATTTTCTCCCTGGAATAATGCAAAATAGTAAATTAATACTTAAAATGTTCTTACACTGATTTAGCATTAAAAGTCTACTATAACAATTCAGGAGCATAATTTAAGGCAAGAGTGGGGAATTCTAAGTTAACTGAAATATATGATTTGGAAAAAGTCAATAATGGGTCATATGAATGTAAAAAGCACATAATTCTGGTTGGGGTGAGGAAGGAGTGCAATGTTACATGAAATTGATTTTTAAAACAAAAAGGGAGACATAATAAACATAAGATATTTAGCTACTGGTGTCACCTAGTTCAAATGAGGGCACAAGAAAGATAGAAAACTACATGAAAAAAAGTCAATGGAAAAGAAAGAAGGAAAACAGAGCAGGAAAGGAAAAAGATGAGAAAAAAATGTTTGCACAAAGAAGCACATAAAGTAGTAGAAAAATACAGGGAAAAAGCTCAGAAGACTAAAAATGCAGGTCAAATACTCTCATCATACCTTCAACCTTGGGCCAAAAACCTGAAAATGTTATGACATCTCTAAGTATTTATTACCTGCACTTCTGCTTCATCTTGGTTTTTTTTTTCCATCTTTTTTTCCCTACAGCTGATTTTCCCAATTCTTATTTTTCATTTTATTGCATGGTATACAGACCACATTTTGTAAATTAATTTTCCTTTTTAGCAATAAGATGAATGTAAATACTACTTCTCACAAACACTCTAATAAACTATGAATTTGCTAACCAATCAGTATTCACAACACTTGCACTGCTCTAATCCAGCGAGTTTCAACCAGTGTGTTGCAGCAGGCACAGTGGTGTGCTATGGGAAGTTTTAAAACATGCAGTACCTGACTGTTTAGTCAGGTGCCCTGATCTCTTTTCCCTTACTGTCAAATAAAAAAAATGACAACAGCCAACACAACAATAGCTGTTCATTGTGAATGAATGGAAATTACATCTATTTTTTTGTCAGATAGACAAAATATACACATATATTTTGGTGTGCTACAGAATTTTAGTAATTAGTTTATGTGTGACATGAGAAAGGTTGAAAATCACTGCTCTAATCTAAAATTTGAAGCCTGTGAATGTCTTGAAATAGTTCAAAATTGTGTATGTGTAATTATTTGGTGAATTCTGAAGCTTTTTTAGAGCCTGAAAGCAAAATACAGCTGTATTAGAGGCTTTATCATGAATGAAGTTGCCAACACAGTTAACTGTTAGGAAATTCAGTATTTGGGCTGCAACCAAAAAAAGTTACACTTATTAAGCACTTTTCACACACCAATTTCTATGTTCTGTACCAGAGGATTTTTAAGACTGCACTCTCTGAAGCAGGACTCAATTAGGTCCAACTGATGCCCTACGTACAGCTCAACAATGGACCCTGGCCCTTCCATTTCTTATAATAATGAGTTTAAGGGTCCTTTACACAAATCAACTGATGAGTTAAATGCTATCTAGATTCAGCCAGCTGGTTTTACTCTCTACAGAAGTGAAACTCATAAGATGAGTCAGAAACAAATGTAATACCTGAAGACACTTCAAACCAAACTTTTAATCTTTATATTCACGATACCAAAGACAAAGAATTTTTAACAGAGCAAATTAAATTGGAACATGGCAGGTAAATGTAATTACAAAATATTCTACTCTAGTTAGGTGTGTCAGAGAAAGAGTTAAAGGCATGATAACTAGGGGAAAAAACTCTGTGGTGCTCCACTTCCCTTGGGGCTCTAAGCTTGTGCTTATTTTCCTGAAAGGTTAATCCACGGCTGCCCTGGAGTCTGCATAAGCAGCCATGAAACAAGGTGAGCAAGTAACTGGATAAAGATCAGACACAACCCCTCCCTCAATCAAATAAATTACCTTTTCATGTGATTGACATATTTGGATTTCTTTATGACATTTCATTTAAACAATAGTTTCCTGGGCTTAAAAGAGTTTAAAAATTCTTCTTGTGAATCAGAGACCAATGCAATGTTATACTTTAGCAGTGGGTGAATAAGCTGAGGACCAGAACTAGCCTGTGTCCAACCTGTGGCCAATGCTCTTCCTCTAGATACTGGGAGAGTGACTTCCTTACTTCCTTCAGGGCTCTGATCAAATGTCACCTTGTTGTGAGGTCTTTCCTGACCATTCTATCTAAAATAGTACCCCTGTCACATTGTATCTTCTTACTAACTTTTCTTCATAACACTTATTTTCACCTGGCATTGGAACATATGCCTATTTACCTGTTTATTGACAGTCTATTACAGTCCACTAAATGTAACCTCTGTTTGGACAGGTTCTTGGTCATTTCTGTTTATTTCTATAATCCCAGTGCCTGATTATACAAATAGATACTCAATAAATTATAAATTAATCAAATGGCTAAATAAATGACATATAGTAAACACAACTGTAATTTTAAAGACTAGATAAAAACATTTTATCAGGCTTTACAGAAGATTGTCTTAATTATTATACCACAATTTCATAATGTGCAAATTTTGTTTTACCTACAATATTATTATATTTATATAGTTTTCCACATGTGAATGAGATATTCTGAGACACTGTGGAAGTTTATGAACAAAACAAAAGTTATTTTTACTCGAATGGTTTGCAGGAAGTCTAGAAACACATTAATTTTCAAGCTCCAAAGACACTTTTTAATATTCTAGAGTTAAAAATACTTTCCTAACATGAGGAAAAATCAGTTCTTTAATCAAACATAGAGATTATATTTAATCAAAGATACAGGCTATTTTAACAAAAGTTATTTTTCAAAGCTAAATTTTCAACTCTACTTGTCTGTTGTAAAAGCATTCCAAACTTAAGAGTGAATTTTTTTTGGTGCTTACAATATTTGTGTTCATCATCTAATGGCATGCTTCATTTAAATATATGAATTTTCCATAATAAAATGATATTCAATAGAGACAAATTATTATAACTCCCAATGTATGAAATACATACCTGAGTTAAACCAGCACCTGTTTGCATAGAAGACTTTTTGAATAGTCTCACTTCTTTGTTTATGTATCTTAGCATTCCACTAAGAGTACTGAAGTCATTATTCTCAGAGCCGTCATCTTCTAGGTCATATGTGAGAGGTTTAAACGAGTCTGACTGAGTATAAGTCAGATCCTTCTGGCTTTCTTCTAATGTTGAAGGTTGTTCTAATTGCATTTTTTGTAAGTCCTGTAGTAATTCTTCAGAAAGATCTTCATCACCACGAGTTTTAAAACTAAGGTCACTGGCACTAATAGAGCGACGGAGTTTTCTACACTTGAAAAAAGCTGTGTGAGCATATTTAGCAAATTTTGGATCTTGAATGCCAGGAATAACTGCTACTGGAGATGAAAATGGGGCTGGTAGAAATTTGATGTCTTCTGCCTTTTCATGTCTAGAAATTTTGGCTTGTAATCTGGTCAATTCTGATTCCTGTAGAAAAATTGGTACACAGTAGGTGCTCAATACACTTTGTTAAGTGAATTACTTAGAAAATCACAGATTCTTATCAGTCATCTAAGTCAACCTTCCTCCCAGTATAGTAATTCCCTTTATAACAACTCATTAGGGTTTATCCAGTTCTGTTTCAACCCTTCGTTCTCGGACAATTACATAATTTCACTTGAAGTATGTTTAAACTATCCTAAGTAATTCCATAAAAACTAGACTTCCCTTAAAGAATTTTTTTCTTCTTGGTGTTAATGGCAATATCATTTTCTACTCAAGACTTAAATCTTACACCTAAAAATTTCTCTACAAAAGTGTAAAGATACACTATCTTTTGTTCATCTAATGTATATACACACACAACAAAAACAACTCTCTTCAGAATTTCTATTAGGAAATAAATGTATATTAGCTACTATTCTGCTTTATATGTCCTCATTACTAGAAAGCTTTGGTATGCTAGACATTTTTCAAAGAAAAATCTTTAATAAAGTGATAATATTTAATAAATAAATCCTTATTAAATGAACTTTTCATTTCTATTATTTTATGTCCTTCATTTGGGTCTTCTGGCCCAATTAGGGGAATCCTAAGAATGAGATTGCATACATTAAAAAATCATACTGCCTAAGAAAGTTAAGACATTTTAATTTAAAAAATTCAATAATATGTGTAGTAGTCTCCAGTTCGAATACATTCTCCTTTTCTTATGAGTATCCATAAGATATAAATTTCTAAATCAGCTAGTTTTAATCTGATACCTTCTATTTTCCTAAAAATACTGTTCATAACTGTCATAATCACAGTGTATATTACAAAATCAAAGTTTAACGTATATTTTAGTTCTTTGATGTCTTTATATCACTTTACCTAGATTAACTTTATAAGTGGTTTAGATAGCCATTTTTTGTAGTAAGTCTTGTATTCACATTCTTATAATTATCATTAATAAAGTAGCTATAGAGTTGATATATATAAGGCTTATGTGAGGAGTTTTTTTCTTTTATCTTCACCAGAGGACATGCTCATTAATTTTAGAGAGAGGGGAAGGGAAGGCAAGAGAGAGGGAGAGAAACATTGATGGGAGAGAAAAAAAAATGATCAGCTTCCTCTTGCACACACCCCAATTGGGACCAGATCTGCAACTCAGGAATTGAACTTCCTAACTCGGAATTGAACCGGCGATGATCGCCAACCAACTGAGCCACACTGGCCAGCGCATGTGGGTTTTTTTTTTTTTTTAAACTCTTGTGTGTTATCTAGCCATAATTGAGAAATGTAGTATCTCAGAAAGTTGGATTCCATTTAACTTACAGTTTAACATCTAATTTTTATAATAAAATGTACTATACTGAATGCATTAAACATCATTCAACTTTTTCTTAAGACTCAAAGAAGGTCACTGTTATAATCATTATTGTAGTGTGCCATAATATAATGATGTCTTTAGGGCTCTCAGAAAATGGTCTTAGCTTTGCTCTAGCTCCAGTTGCACTCAAAAACTAGGCATTTGTTAGCGTACTAAAGGAAGTGAGATGGAAAGATCAATTGCTTCAAATACTGTTATTCTCTTCTCTCTCACTTCTGTTTCTGTTCTCTATATTTAATGTTGCTATTAATGGAAATGCTTTCCATTATTTATAGCTACTTCTAATTGTCATAGTTATGCCAGCTTCTGCTCTATTAGTTTTTCTTATTTCTTTCTCTCTTATTCTCTTAAACTCCTTTTCAGCCTAGATTTAGAGCCAGTTCACATTGACTTTGAGAGCTAGTGTCAGAAAACAAAGAAATTCTGTTTTCTGACTGGTATATTAGCTAATCATGGTACATGTTACATAATACTTCATTTTATAATTGCTGCTATATTGGTAATTTTCAAAGTAGTTGAACTTAAAAACTTCTGAATAATACATAAGGGCAATACAATTGCATTTATTTCATTGATAATATCTAACAAATGGGCAGAGATAACTACTATGATAAGAAATACACAACACAGAGTCTTTCAAATTTTAGTCAATTTTTCACAGTGAAGTTTTATAGTTCTGTATAAATGTTATAAATCCCCGGAATACTAAGTATGTTAATGTTCCAATAAAAGCAGAGTGTTCAACCAAAACATACTTTTAGATTTTGTCTATTCAGCTTTCCTCTGGTACTGTGAATATCAAGGTATGTTATATAAGAAATTTAAGTGCTCAGCTTAGTACCTAGAAATATTGTAAGGTATTATTTGACTGAGATTTTTGGCTTTTCAGTAACTTCCATTTTGCTATAAAATCATTATTTTTACAACTAATAGTGAAATTGTTCTTTTTTTAAGGTCTTGATTGACCATGTTAAACATACATATTGGCAATTTTGAACTAATATTAAAATTTTATCTCTTTACATCAATACTAATATTAATTTCAAATTCCAGAATAAACTGCCATTATCAGCAGGGGTAAATAAGTAGCAATGGGCTATTTGAAAAGGGATATACATACTCAAGTCCAGTAAAAAATTTTTTTAATACAATCTTGCATTTCCTAATTTATGATTTTTAAAGGAACTTTAATGATTTTGAAAAATGCTCTTACTTTTTTAAGATATCAATTATAAAACCCTAAAAAGTAAACATTACAATTAAGTCTGTATTTGTAAAAGTTCAGGTCCAAGATGGCAACATGGAAGGCTCCTCCAATGACACACCAAATCTACAACTACACAAGGAGCTATAAATCCCATGCCCCTCATAAAGCTATACAATGGGACTGACCACCTGACTTCCAGGTTCTCCCCAGAGAATAAAGGGCTTGGACCTCAAATCTAGTTCTCCAACTTTTAAGACTCCCACCTAAGGGACGGCCCCCAAAACACCTGGTTCTGAAAGCCAAAAGGGCTTGCATCCATGAGACCCATAAGACTATAACAAACAAAGAAACAGTTAACAGGCTTGCAAGAATGTACCATGGTTATACCCATAGGACTCAGCAAAGAAGCAGGCAAAAAAAGCCCATCTCCCAGTCATTCCCTGAAAGGAGCCTATTTTCGTACTTTAAAAGCTGTTGCCTGAGGGTCAGACTGTGATCCTTTCCAGAGATGGGGGAAGCTGATGGACACATCCTCTGCCTTCTCCCTTGAGTCTACTTCAAATTGCCAATATCTCCTTGGAAGGAGCTTGTACACATGTCTGATGCCCCAGGTTTTGAAACTGCTGCCCCTGGGACAGACCCTTGGATTGTATGGCTCTGACAGCCAACTCATGCATTCATGAGTTCAAGAAAATATAGTGAATAAAGAAGCAGTTCTTAATGGGCACAGGAGCAATCCGTTGCAGCTATATACACAGGCCCAGTGCTAACAAAGTAGGCAAAAAGCCCGTGTCCAAGTTTCTCCCTGGAAGAGCCTTGACTATATACTTTTCCAACTGCTGCCTGAGAGAGAACCCAGCTTCCAATCAGCCTGGATGGAGGATCCTCCTCTTACAGATACTGACAGGTCTTAGCACATCCTCAGCTACTGAGAGCCACTAACAGCAAAGAATGCTGTTTGGACAATCACAAAGGTTTAAAAGACAACAAAAAGCTCAGGCCAGGCTGAATGATAAAATACATCTCCTGCATGAGACCACTCTATTAAGACCAGGGAAAGTAGCTGTTGTAACTGATGCACAGGAACCAACACAGAGAGTCAAGAAAAATGAAGAAACAGAAGAATGTGCTCCAAACAAAAGAATAAGCTAAAACTCCAGAAACATATCCTAATGAAACACCTGATAGAAAATACTTAAGAAACACCTAAAGAGATAGGTGATTTACTTGACAATGAGTTCAAATAACCATTATAAAGAGGCCTACCAAAGTGAGGAGAATAATGAACATACTGATAAATTCAACAGAGACAAAAAGTACCAAACAGAAATCACAGAGTAAAGAACACAAAAATTGAACTGAGCAATTCAGTAGAGAAGTTGAACACAAGACAAAATCAAGTAGAAGGATCAGTGAACTCAAAAAGAAGGCAGTGGAATTCAACCAGAGAAGCAAAAATAAAAAAGAATAAAAAAGAGTGAAGACAGCTTAAGGAACTAATGGGAACCATCAAGCAAATGAACATACAAAGTACAGGGACCCTGCCCGGCTGGTGTGGCTCAGTGGATTGAGCGTGGGCTGGGAACCAGAGGGTCCCGGTTCGATTCCCAGTCGGGGCGCGTGCCTGGGTTGCGGGCCGGGTCCCCGGTGGGGGCCATGTGGGAGGCAACCATACATTGCTCTTTCTCCCTCCCTTCTCCTCTCTCTGAAGATAAATAAATAAAATCTTAAAAAAAAAAAAAAAAGTACAGGGACCCTAAAGGAGAGGAGAGAATAAGGCAGGCCCAAAGCTTATTCAAATAAATGGAGGACTTTCCAGTCAAGAGAGAAGTTTAGGTAATATGACTCATCTCCTTGCACAACCACATCAAGATTACAACTAAACTATACGAAAACCATCACTCAGCACTGTCAGAAATCGAGTTGAATGGAAGTCTGGCAACTACGAAATTAAAGAAACAACATCCATCTAGACTGGTAGGAAGGGCACAGATGTGGAACAGACTGGTCCCACATCCATGTGTGGTGGATGAAAATCTGGGAGGAATATCTCAGGAGTGAGGAGTCCCAGCCCCATGCCAGGAGTCCCACTAATCCAGGGTTCCAGTGCCAGGAAGATAAGCCCCCATAACTTCTGGCTACAAAACCCAGCAGGGACTTAGTGGAAAAAACTTCTGGAGTTCCAAGCACTTCCTCTTAAAGAAATTGCACATGGACTTAATCGGACTCACTCCTGGTAAGTTCCAGCATCGAGGTAGCAGCTTGAAAGGCACCAATGGCATATGGGGAAGAACTGAAGTGTCTAGCATCAAGGCAAGAGGTGGGGGACATCTTTCTCCCAGAAGAAAGGCAGGCAGAAGCCAATGTTTCTTTCCAGAACCTTCTCACAAGAGAGCCACACATCCAGCAGGCAGGTGCCATATCTGAGATTCCATCAAACTGGCTAACAGTGTTTGCCCTGCTTTGGGGATCCCCTGAGCCCCCAGCCCACCCAACTGAGGGCCCAACCAAACTGTTAACAGTGTCTTTTCCATATGAATGGATGGTCTCCGCTCATGCTTCACAACTTCCTAAATCCTCTGAAACAAGCAACAGCAGGCCTCAATGAGCCCCCAGTCCCTATATCTCTTGCTAAGTGGCTCCAGGTCCAGCAGTAGCAGTAGCCAGTCTAGGTTCACAACTTGGCTTCTCCTGGGAACCTCCAAGCCCGGGACAATTAACAGCCATTTCCAGATTGCTTTGCAGCTCATGCAGGATGGCCCAGGGAAAACAAGGGTGGGGACTGACCTACACCTGCACCATCAGGGAAACCTCAGAGCATGCTCAGCCAGTGGATATCTACGGACCACACTGAAATACTACCACCCTCCCCCTGCACAGTCGATCCTCATGGAGGGTGGAGATTGGTGTTCAGTGCTCATAGCTAGTACTTGTGGCTGACTGGCCTAGGTAAATCCCTACCACTGACCTGCCAACAGCAATCAAGGCTTAAACACAAGAGGAGGGTGTACTCAGCCCATACGAGAGGCAACCCTCGAATACCCAGCATAGGGGAGCCTGTGCCAATGGACCCTACAGGACACCTACTACATTAGGCCACTCTACCAAGACAGGGAGTCACGGCAACTCTAGATAATACATACAAACACACACACACAGGGAGGCTGCCAAAATGAGACAAAGAAACATGGCCCAAATGAAAAAAAACTTGTCAAAACTCCAGAAGAAGAACTAAACAAAATGGAGATAAGTATTCTGGCAGATGCAGAGTTCAAAACACTGTTTATAAAGGATGCTCAAGGAACTTAGTGGCGACCTCAACAACATAAAAAGATCCAGTCAAAAATGAAGGATACATTAATTGAAATTAAGAACAATATACAGGGAAACAGCCCTGGCTGGTGTAGCTCAGTGGACTAAACACAGGCCTGCAAACCAAAGGGTTGCCAGTTTGATTCCCAACAGGGCACATGCCCAGGTTGTGGGCCAGGTCCCAGTAGGGGGTGCATGAGAGGCAACCACACATTTATGTTTCTTTCTCTCTCCTTCTCCTTCCCTGCCCTCTCTCTAAAAACATATATACACACACACACATACGGGGAAACAACAGTAGGGTGAATGAAACCAAGAATAAAATCAATGATTGAAACATAAGGCAGCAAAAAACAAGCAATCAGAACAAGAACAAAAAAGAATAAAAAAAAAAAACATGGACAGTGTAAAGAGCCTTTGGGACAACTTTAAGCATTCCAATATTTGCATGATAGGTATGCCAGAAGAAGAGAAAGAGTAAGAAATTGGAAATGGTTTGAAAAAATAATGAAAGAAAACTTCACTATCCTGGCTGGTGTGGCTCAGTGGATTGAGCACTAGCCTGTGAACCAAAAGGTCACTGGTTTGATTCCCAGTCAGGGCACATGACTAGGTTATGGGCCTGGTTCCCAGTTGGGGACATGAGAAAGGCAACCGGCTGAGAGAGGCATCCAATTGATATGTCTCTCATACACTGATACTTCTCTTCCTCTCTTCCCCTCTCCCTAAAAGTAAATAAATAAAAAAGACTTTAAAAATTAAAAATAAATAAAAATTTGTATTAAAGAAAAAAAGAAAACTTCCCTAATTTGGTGAAGGAAATAGACATGCAATTCCAGGAAGCACAGAGTCCCAAACAAGATGGATGCAAAGACACCAACTCCAAGGCACATCATAATTCCATTATCCAAGATTAAAGATAAGGAGAGAATCCTAAAAGCAGCAAGAGAAAAGCAGTTAATTCCCTACAGGGGAGTTCCCATAAGACCATCAGCTGTTTTCTCAAAAGAAACTTTGCAGGCTAGAAGAGATTGACAAGAAATATTCAAAGTCATGAAAAGTGGGAACCTATAGCCAAGATTGCTCTACCCAGCAAAGATATCATTTAGAATTGAGGGGCAGAAAAAGAGTTTCCAAAACAAACAAACAAAAACCTAAAGGAGTTCATCTTCAGCAAACCGTTATTATCTGGAATGTTAAAGGGATCTACGTAATAAAAACAAGATAAAAACTATGAACATTAAAATGGCAATAAATACACATCTATCAACAAATTAATCTAAAAAACAAACTAAGCAAACAAGAACACAGACAGAATCATGGATATGGAGTGTTTTGATGGTTGCCAGATGGGAGGGTAGTGTGGAGGAATGGTAAAGAAGCAAGAGGATGAAGAAGTACAAATTGGTAGTTACAGATAGCCATGGGGATGTGAAGTACAGTGTACAAAATGGAGCAGCCAAAGAATTTATCTGCATGACCAAAGGACATGAAGAAAGCTGTGAAGATTTTCTGAGGGTGTAGGAGTGCTAGGTAGAGGAAAGCAAAGGACAAAAAATTGGGACAACTGTAACAGCATAATCAATAAAATATAGCTTTAAAAAAAACAAAGGAATAATGGATGAAAACTTCCCTAATTTGAAGAAAGAAACAGACATCCAGATCCAGGAAGCCCATAAAGTTTGAAATATAATGAATCCAAAGTGACCCACACTGAGACACATTATAATGCAATTCTCAAAAATTGAAGACAAGGAAAGAACCTAAAAGCCAAAAAAGGAAAAACAATTTGTTACATACAAGGGAACCCCACTAATACAATCAGAGAAACTTTACATGCCAGAAAGGAAGGCATGATATATTGAAAATGCTAAAAGAAAAAAAAATTCCAAGAAAGAACACTATTCCTAGCAAAGTTTCCTTTCAGAACTGAAAAAGAGATAGTTTTCTATATAAATAAAAGCTGAAGAAATCCATCTCCACTAGACTGGCCTTACAGGAAATGTTAAAGTGACTTCTTCAAGCTGAACTGAAGAGACACTATTTGTTAGCAAGAAAACACATGAAACTTTAAATCTCACTGATAAAGTTAAATATATAGTTAACTTTAATAATACTCTAATGTAATGGTAGTAGGTAAATGACTTATAATTCTAGTATGAAGGTTAAAAGACAAAAGTATTAAAATAACTACAGCTACAATAATTTGTTAATGGATACAAATGATATAAAAAATGTAAAATTGAGCCCCTGACTGGTGTGTCTCAGTGGGTTGAGCATCATCCTGTAAACCAAAAGGTTGCCGGTTCAATGCCTGCTCAGGGTTCATGCCTGGGTTGCAGGCTAGGTCCCTTTTCGGGGTATGCAAGAGGCAAATGATCAATGTTTCTCTCACATATCAGTGTTTCTCTCCCTCTCTCTAAAGATAAATAAATAAAATCTTAAAAAAAGAGACTTTGTGCTATGGCTGACCTAGCTATCACTAACACATAACATGAATAGTTTGGCTACTGTTGGCCTCTGACCCTGTGTAAAGCTTCCTTCCTTCCATCACAATGCTCATTCCTCCAGAAGAGAAAGAATGGGAGCTCTATAGAAATCAGCCAAAATCTTCCCTTTCGTCCTCATACAACTTAAATCCTACTCCTTCTTAAACCTCAAGGCTACTGCAACCATCCCCAAACTCTTAACTTTCCATCCAAAAAAGGAAAATTGAGGAGGCAAGAGTAAAATGTAAAGCTTTAATATGTGTTTGTAGTTCAGCTCTTATCAGCTTTACACAGACTTGTAAGATACTGTGGGTAAGCTTCATGGTACCCACAAAAGAAAAGCCTACAGTAAATATGAAAATAAAAGAGAGAAAGGAATCTAAGCATAACTCTACAAAAAATCATCAAAACACCAAAAAACAACAAATGAAGAAAGGAACAAAAGAACTGACAACAGCTAGAAGACCATTAACAAAATGGAAGTAGTAGTTACATACCCATCAATAATTACTTTAAATATACATAGACTAAATTCTCCAATCAAATGAGAAAGAACGGATTTAAAAATTAAGACCCAGCCATGGTTGGTGTGGCTCAGTGGATTGAGTGCTGGCCTGTGAACCAAAGGGTTACCGGTTCAATTCCCAGTCAGGACACATGCCTGGGTTGCTGCCAGGTCCCCAGTTGGGGGCATGCGAGAGGCAACTGATTGATGTTTCTCTCTCACATCGATGTTTTTCCCCCTCTATTCTCCCTTCCCCTCTCTCTAAAAGAAAATAAATAAAGTTAAAAAAAAATTAAGACCCAACTATATATAGCCTAGAGAGACTGCAGTCTTAAGGACACATAAAGACTTAAAGTGAAGAGATATAAAAATACCTTCCATGTAAATGGAAACCAAAAGAAACTGGTGTGTTTATACTTTTATCAGGAAAAAAAAAAACAAGACAACAAATGCCATTATAAAATGATAAATGCATAAATCTAATGAGAGGATTTAACATTTGTAAATACTTAGGTACCTAAAAAACATAGGAGCACCTAAATATATAAAGCAAATATTAACAAACCTGAAGGGACAAATAGACAGCAATATAATAATGGCAGGGTACTTTAATACTCCACTTTCATTGATGGATAAATCATGAAGACAGAAAATCAATAAGAAAACACTAGGCTTGAACTATGCATTTGGTCAAATGGACTTAACAGACACACAACATTTTGAGGCAGGAGATAGCATAGGAAGAACTCTGAGACTGCAATACTGTTACTGGCCAGCGTCTAGCATCCTGATTGCCAGGAAATGCCTTTACACCAATTAAGTAGAATAAATAGTAAACCAAGGCAGGGAGGAGGAAGGAGACAGGTCTCACGTGCTAACTCAGCAATCCTGAGCCTGGTTTGATAATATTGCCAAGTGTTCCAACATTACAAGAAACACTATGTTAGCAAGAAAGGAGGGAAATCCTTGAAATTCTATGTAGCATTTACACTATCTGGGAAGAAAGCCTTGAAACTGTACTTTCGTCCCAAGGCCTGGAATGCGGGAGAGGGTACATGGTGCCCAAAGAAGAAGCCCTTAAATAACTTTGGAAAGCGCCCCAATTTCAATGAATTGTCCCCTGTCACATATTTGTTTTACAACAAGAGGAGCAAATGGAGTCTGGAACAAGATAAGGATTGGGGCTAACAGATCCCTACACATGCCACATGTACCTGTTAATCACTATGTAACCTCTTCCTCCTATCCGGCCAACTATGTAAGTCCTGAGAACAAAGGGCTCTCTCTCTTGTTCTGGGGGCTCAGGGCGCTTTTGGTGCTCTTGGCTCCTAGGCCACTGGGCATCTGGCCACTGGCCTCAGGCTGCCCAGGGGCTCACCACCTTGGTCTTGAGCTGCTCGCTCTTTTGCCGCCCTGCTTTGCCCTGAAATTTTGCCTTTCACCCCCCATGCTGCCTGGTCCTGTTCTCTTCCATGGGAACGGGTCACTAATAAACTGATTCAACACTGATAGATTTGCTGATCTGTAATTCTTTACACTCGTCAGCAAGAAGAACCAGGTCTCTCCTGTCAACAATTTCATCCAACACAGGAATATACACATTCTTCTCAAGCACACAATGGAACATTCTGCAGGACAGATGATACGTTAGGTGAAAAAAAGACTTCATATATTTTTAAAAACTCACATCAAACATCTTCCAGCCAAAATGGTATAAAGTTAGAAACCAATTTTAAGAAGAAAACTACAGTCATGTGAAGGTTAAGCAACAAACCACAGAACAACTAATGGGTGAAAGAAGAATTCAAAAGCTATCATTTAGACTGGGTGGGCAGATAAAGTGCTTTCCAGATAAGGTAAAGGTAAAGGAGTTCATCATCACCAAGTCATCACTATATGAAATGCTAAAGGGACTCTCTTCCCCACCTTCCCCCCTTTCTAAAATAAAGCTAAAAAAATTTAAAAAACAGACTGCTGTTCATTGAAAAATAATTTTTTCAATGAACAGGTAAACCACAGAATGGGAGAAAATATTTGTAAATCATATATCTGATAAGGGATTAGTTAACAAAATATAAAAAAATTTATACAACTCAATAGAAAAAAACAATCTCATTTAAAAACAGGTAGAGGGGACTTCCAGCCAAGATGGAGGTGTAGGTAGACACACTGTGCCTCCTCACACAACCAAAAGAGGAAAAACAACAATTTAAAAAACAAAAACAGCCAGATCTTACAGAAAACTGAACTGAGTGGAAGTCCGACAACCGAGTTCAAGAAGACACGTTCATCCAGACTGGTAAGCGGGGCGGAGCTGGGTGGAGAGCGCTCGGCCAGATGTGGTTTGCGGAGCAGTCCTGGCAACGCTCCAGCTGCCCGGAGAGGCCCGTGGCGGGCGCGCCTGGCCAAAACGTGGCAGGCGCACTCGGCAAAACTGGGGCTGAGACTCGTGGACCCAGCAGTCCCTCATTTGCGTGCAGATCAACCGGAGGAAAAGCGGGGAGTGGAGCAGACAGCGCGACCCACCAACTCGGGGAAATAAAGCTTCAAACCACAGATTGAAAACACCTGCGGGGGTTGAGGCGGCAGCAGGAGGAACTCCCGGCCTCACAGGAGAGTTCACTGGAGAGACCCACAAGGACCTGGAACTGTGCAGGCCCATCCACTCACCCCAGAGCCAGCAAAGAGGGGACCAACTTGCTTGTGGGTAGTGGACTGAGTGCAGAGAGCAGAGCAAGTGCCATTGTTCTCTCAGACCCTGCCCTGACAGACAGCATCACAACACAACAATGTGTGTGACCACCTAAGGCTCTGCCCCTTAAAGTAACAGGCGCCCTGAGGAAAAAAAATGGCCCAAATGAAAGAACACATCAAAGCTCCAGAAAAAACACAACTAAGTGATGAAGAGATAGCCAACCTATCAGACGCACAGTTCAAAGCACTGGTAATCAGGATGCTCACAGGATTCGAAGAAAAACTGTCGCAATTACTTGAACAAATGAGAAGGGATGAGAAGGAAACCGGGACTCAAATCAATGGAGTAGACCAGCAGAAAGAAAAAAATATCCAACCAGAAAAGAATGAAGAAACAAGAATTCAAAAAACTGAGGAGAGGCTTAGGAACCTCCAGGACATCTTTAAACGTCCCAGCATCCGAGTCATAGGGGTGCCAGAAGGAGAAGAGGAAGACCAAGGGATTGAAAACTTATTTGAACAAATAAGGAAGAACTTCCCCAAGCTGGTGAAGGAAATAGACTTTCAGGAAGTCCAGGAAGCTCAGACAGTTCCAAACAAGTTGGACCCAAAGAGGGACACACCAAGACACATCATAATTACATTACCCAAGATTAAAAATACGGAGAGAATCTTAGAAGCAGCAACGGAAAAGGAGACAGTTACCTACAAAGGAATTCCCATAAGACTGTCAGATGATTTCTCAAAAGAGACCTTGCAGGCAAGAAGGGGCTGGAGAGAAGTATTCCAAGTCATGAAAGGCAAGGACCCACATCCAAGAATACTCTATCCAGCAAAGCTATCATTTAGAATGGAAGGGCAGATAAAGTGCTTCTCAGATAAGGTCAAGTTCAAGGAGTTCATCATCACCCAGCCTTTATTATATGAAATGTTAAAGGGATTTATATAAGGCGTGGAGGGATATCGACAGGGGAGTGGTAGGGGGAGAGAAGGAGAAAAGGTGCAGAGAATAAGTAGCATAAATGGTACGTAGGTAGAAAACAAACAGGGGGAGGTTAAGAATAGTATAGGAAATGTAGAAGACAAAGAACTTATGTGTATGACCTATGGACAAAAACTAAAGGGTGGGGAATGGAGAGTGGGGATGGAGGAGAAGAAAGAGGGGGGGGGGAATGGGACAACTAATAGTATAATTAATAAATTTTAAAAAAATAAATAAAAACAGGTAGAGGAACTAAGCAGATATGCATTTTTCCAAAGACATACAAATGGCCAACAGGTACATAAAATGGTTCTCTGGGAAATGCAGCTCAAAACTATACTGAGATAGGCAACCCTGGGCTGGGGGGTGGGAGTGTGAACAACTGGGTGGCCTAAGTGCCAAATGCAGAGCTAGGTGGGCTGTGGGAGGAGTGAGCAGGGGAAGATGACTGGAAGAGAGGTGCTTAGAACAAGATGCCATTTTAACTTAAGAAAGATTGCTTTGGAGGGAGCAAATGTAATTTATAAGTGTAATGTTGGAAATGTATTAATGAAGCTTAGAAAACCTACCATAACAGCTACAGTTTGGTCCTCGGAAAAAATTATTTGCACTGGAGAAACTAGGGAAGCAGCAGCTAAATCTGGTGACAGATGTTTAGCATGTAGTTTGCAAAAGCTAGGATTTCAGGAAATATTTAGAAATTTTTAAATTCTGAGGTATATAGAGGTATAATGAGGTAAATATCTCATTATGGTATAATTTACATTTTTCTGATTAGTGATGTTGAGCATCTTTTCATATGTCTATTGGCCATCTGTATATCCTCTTTGGATAAGCGTCTATTTAGGTCCTTTGCCCATTTTTTAAATGGGTTATTTGGTTTTTTGGTGTTGGGTTTTGTAAGTTCTTCATAAATTTTGGATATTAACCCTATCAGATTTATCAGCGAATATATTCTCTCATTCTGTAGGTTGTATTTTTATTTTGTTGATGCTTTTCTTTGCTGTGCAAAACCTTTTTAGTTTGCTAGAGCACCATTTGTTTATTTTTTTCTTTTGTTTCCTTTGCCTGAGGAGCTATATCCAATAAAATATTACTATGAGCAATGTCTGAGATTTTGCTGCCTATGTTTCCTTCTACATTTTTATGGTTTCAGATCTAACATTTAAGTCTTTGGTCCATTTTGAATTTATTCTTGTGTGTGGTACATGAAAATGATCTAGTTTCATTTTTGCATGTATCTGTCCAATATTCCCCACATTTACTGAATAAACTATCTTTAGCCCATTGTATGTGCTTCTTTACCCTGTTGATCATTAATTGACTATAAAGGTATGGGTTTATTTCTGGGCTCTCTATTCTGTTCCATTGATTTATGTGTCTGTTTTTATGCTAGTACCATGCTGTTTTGATTACTATGTTCTTATAGTATAGTTTGATATTAGGTAGCATGATTCCTCCAACTTTCTTATTCTTTCTCAGGATTGCTGTCGCTATGTGGGGCCTTTTGTGGTTCCATATAAGTTTTTGAAGTATTTTTTCTAGTTCTGTGATATATACCATTGGAACCTTGACAGAAACTGCACTGAATCTATACATTGCTTTGGGTAGTATGGACATTTTAATGATGTTAATTCTTCCTATCTATGAACATGGTATATGCTTCCACTTATTTGTATATTCTTCAATTTCTTTCTTCAGTGTCTTGTAATTTTCTGATTACAGATCTTTTACATCTTTGGTTAGGTTTATTCCTAGGTATTTTATTCTTTTTGTAGCAACTGTGAATGGAATTGTTTTCTTAATTTCCCTGTTAGTTTGTTATTGGCATATAAAAATGCAACTGATTTCTGGATATTAATTTTGTATATTGCTGCTTTGATGAATTCATTGATCAGTTCTAGTAGTTCGTTGGTGGAATCTTTGGGGTTCTCTCCATACAGTATCATGCCATCTGCAAATAAAGGTTGTTTTACTTTTTTCCAGTTTGGATGTCTTCTATGTCTTGTCTCATTGCTGTGGCTAGGACTTCCAGTACTATGTAGAATAAGAGGAGAAAGCAGACATCCCTGTCTTGTTCCCAACTAATGGGAATGCCTGTAGTTTTTGCTCTTTGAGTATAATGATGGCAGTGAGTTTGCTATATATGACCTTTATTATGTTTAGGTATGTTTCCTTTATTCCCACTTCACTAAGAGTTTTTTTTTATCATATATCGGTGCTGGATTTTATCAAATGCTTTTTCTGCACCTGTTGATATGATCTCGTGGTTTTTATCCTTCATTTTGTTTACACGGTCTATCACATTTATTGACTTGTGAATGTTGTACCAACCCTGCATTCCTGGAATAAATCCCACTTGATCATGGTGTATAATCTTTTTCATGCACTGCTGTATTCAGCTTGCTAATATTTTGTTGAGGATTTTAGCATCTCTATTCATCAGGGATAATGGTCTATTATTTTCTTTTTTTGTAGTGTCTTTATCTGCTTTTGGAATTAGGATAATGCTGGCTTCATATAATGATCGTGGGAGCCTGTTCTCCTCTTGAATTTTTTGAAATAGTTTGAGAAGGAGAGGTGCCAGTTTTTCTTGGAATGTTTGGTAAAATTCATCTGTGAAGCCATCAGGTCCAGAGCTTTTGTTTGTTGGGAGTTTTTCGATTACTGCTTCAATTTCACTAGCTCTAATCTGCCCATTCAGACTCTCTGATAGTTCTTGATTTAGCTTTGGAAGATTGTATGTTTCTAGGATTTTATCCATTGGTCCAAGTTGTCCAGTTTGTTGGCATATAGTTGTTCATAAACTTCCTTACAGCTCTTTGTTTTTCTTTGGTGTCTGTTGTTATTTCTCCTCTTCCATTTGTGACTGTATTCATTTGTATCCTGTCTTTTTTCTTGACAAGTCTGGTTAAAGGTTTGTTAATGTTAGCTTTTCAAAGAACCTGCACTTGGATTCATTGATCTTTTGTGTCACTTTTTTAGACTCTATCTCATTTATTTTTTGCTCTGGTCTTCCTTCATTCTGCTCATGTCGTGGGGATTTCATCCCTGCCGAAACCCGTGGGTGACCGCAACTCGATACGTGAAAGAATCTCATACTGAGACACGCGGGGAAAGGAGAGTCCAGGACCACGGGACCAATTCCTCCATCTCAGGAAAAGGCCCCGTGGGTTCCTTAGCCGGGGTTTTTATTAGAGGCTTTAGGACATATTTACATTGGATTGATTATTCATGGGATTATACAGAACAGGGGTAGGATTACTCATTAGCAGGGCATTAGGATGTAAATTCAGGTCCGGTGGCAGACAGGACCAGGGTAATATAATATGCAGGGCTCAGCAAGCCAGAAATTTTTAAGATACATCTTTGCCAAATTCCTATTAGAGAATTCCCATTCCACAGACATGATCCACACCTGCTCACACGGGAATCACACAGAGCTGCGCTCAAAACGCATAAATTCTGGAACATGCGTGTTTACATGCGTGTGGAAAACACTGCTACATGCTCACTTTAGGTTTTGTTTTTCTTTTTCAAGTTCCTTTAAGGGTAAATTTAGATTGTTTATTTGAGCTTTTTGTTTGTGTTTGTCTGGTTGGTTTTTTGCTATAGGCCTGTAATGCTATGAATTTCCCTCTTACTATTGCTTTTCCTGTGTCACACAGATTTTGGATTGTTCTGTCCTCATTTTCATTTACTTCAAGGTATCTTTTGATTTCTTCCTTGATCTCTTTGTTGACCCATTCATTGTGTTCCATGAATGCATGTTCCATGTTTTTCAGAGTTCTTGTGATTTATTTTTAGTTTCATAGCATTGTAGTCAGAGAAGATGCTTAATATAATTTCAATCTTCTTAAATTTATTGGTATTTGTTTTGTGTCCTAAATGTGGTCTATCCTAGAAAATATTCCATATGCACTTGAAACGTACGTACATTCTGCTGCTTTGGGATGAAATGCTCTGAAGATAACAATTAAATCCATTTAATCTAATTTAAGTCTGCCGTTTCCTTGATTTTCTGTTTGGAAGATCTATCCATTGAAGTCAATGGGGTGTTAAAATCCCCAACTATGACTGTATTTCTGTCAATCTCTCCATTTATGTCCATCAAGATTTGCTTCACATATTTAGGTGCTCCTATGTTGAGTGCATAAATGTTTAGTAGGGTTATGTCCTCTTATTGGATTCCCTTTATCATTATGTAGTGTCCTTCTGTCTCTTACTATAGTCTTGGTTTTAAAGACTATTTTGTCAGATATAAGTACTGCTACCTCAGCTTTTTTTCTTTTCCACTTGCATGAGTTATCTTCTTCCATCTCTTTACTTTTACTTTGTACCTTTCAATCTGAGATGGCTCTCCTGGAGGCAGCACATATATATGGGTCTAGTTTTCTTATCCATTCAGTTACTGTATATGTTTTGGTTGGAGCATTTAAGCCATTTATTAAGGTGATTATTGATAGGTACATATTTAGTGCCATTTTATTGTTAGGCTTTTCCCTTTCCCCCTCTTCCTTCTTCTTAAAGCAAGCTCTTTAACATTTGTTACAGTACTGGTTTGGTGTTAACAAACTCCTTTAGCTTTTTCATGTCTGGGAAGTCTCTTATTTCTCCTTCAATTTTATTTTATTTTTTAAAGATTTTATTTATTTATTTTTAGAGAAAGGGGAAGAGGAGAAAGAGAGGGAGAGAAACATCAATGTGTGGTTGCCTCTCATGTGCTACCCACTGGGGACCTGGCCCGCAACCCAGGCATGTGTCCTGACTGGGAACCGAACCAGCAACCCTTTGCTTCACAGTCCAGTGCTCAATCTACTCAACCACACCAGTCAGGGCCATCTCCTTCAATTTTAAATGATAGACTTGCTGGGTAAAGTAGCCTTGGTTGTAGGCCCTTACTTTTCATTACCTTGAATATTTCATGTCACTCCCTTCTGGCCTGAAATGTTTCTTTTGAGAAATCAGAGAGTTTAATTATGTTCCCTTGTATATAATTACCTGCTTTTCTCTTGCAGCTTTTAGGATTCTCTCCTTTTCTTTAAGGCTTGTCATTTTTCTGTATTTTGCCATGTATAATGCATACTTTTTTCACCCAAATTTTTGAGGGAAAAATAAGGATTCACATTACACATGGGCATAATCCTGTGTATAATGCACACAAAAGTATGCATTATACACAGCAAAATACAGTAATTATGATGCATTTCAGTGTAGTCCTCTTTGGATCCAACTTGTTTGGGACTCTCTTAGCTTCCTGGACTTGTATTTCTCTTTCCTTTATCAGAGTAGGGAAGTTTTCAGTCATTATTCCTTCAAATAGGTTTTCAATCCCTTTCTCACTCTTATCCTCTGATATTCCCATGATATTCCCATGATGCGGATGTTGTTATACTTAATGTTGTCCAAAATGTTTCTTAAGCTGTCATCTTTTAAAATTCTTTTTTCTTTTTGTTGCTCTGCCTGTGTGTTTTCAATCACGGATTCAATCCTCTGCTTCATTTAACCTACTGTTTATTCCTTCCAGTGTATAATTTATTCCAGCTATTGCATTCTTTATTTCTGACTGGTCTTCTTTTTTATGGTTTCTATGTCTTTTTTCATGCTGTTGAGTTTCCTTATAATCATTACTCTAAACTCTATATCTGATAAAATGCTTGCCTCAATTTCATCTAGTTCTTTTGGAGAATTCTCTTGATTTTTCATTTGGGGTCTGTTTCTTTGCCTTCACATTTTGGCTACTTTGTGTTTTCTACCGTAGTTGTTAAACCAATCAATGATGTAGCCTCAGGCTATAATCAGCACAAGCTCCACAGAATAGGGCAGAATAATTCCTGCAGATGGGGGTATTGCTTCCTCTCAGGCTGATGCCACTTGGGAGGGGAGTGCTATGCCTGAAAAAGATGGCTTCTGCAGTATGGGGAATGACTCAGGACAGGGATCCCGGTGGCTGTTCCTTCAGCTCTCTCCCCAGAGCCACTAACCCCAGACTCTCCTCAAGTGTCTCTAGTCCACTCTGCACTCCCTCTGCCTGAGCCCAGGGTAAGTGGCTGCAAACAAAATTTTTTATGTTGGCCCTTTAAGAGGCTCTCCGCATCTCCAGTAGCCTCTCCTTGGCAAATAGAACTCTGCTGCTTTTCACAGCTGGATGTTGTCTGGGTACCTTTCTGGCTCTGGTGCTATAGGCTGGGGAGCCCAGATTGGGGTTTAGACCCCACAGGTCTCATGGGGAACCCCCTGACCACTGAAATATCCCTCCGGAATTCCAGGTGCCACCCATGGAAGCCCAGCCAACCTCTCCCACCACTTGTGCACTCTTTACCAGTCTCTTTGTGGTTAAGTGGTTTCTTCCATCTTTCTGTGGTTATAAGTCTTCACTCTAACTCAGAGGAGTCAAACTCATTTTCACCGGGGGCCACATCAGCCTTGCAGTTGCCTTCAAAGGGCCGAATGTAATTTTAGGACTGTGTAAGTTTAACTACTCTTTAACTAGGGGCAAGGAGCTCAGTGCCGCCGCTGGGTAGAAACAAGGTGGAGGGCTGGATTCGGCCCACATGCCTTGTGTTTGCCACCTGTGCTCTAGCTAGTATTCAGTTCGTTACTCAGGATTTCTCTACAATTTAGTTGTAATTCCAGATTGGTCCTGGGAGGAGGTTAGTGTAGCTTCCATTTACTCCTCCATCATCTTGGATCCCCCAAGTAATCCTCTTTTTTAAATCCCTGGGCGGCATCACGACCCTCAAGAGAACACGTAATCTTGTTAACTATCCTGTAATGCAATCACAGAGTTTTCCCTGCCTTGCTTTCTCCCACATTCAGGTAATTTTCCTTAATTTCCCTCCTTAATTCCAAATTATAAAAGAAACCGCAAAGTGTCATTCAGAGAATCATTTATCTCAGTCTGTTGAGATTTTGCTTTCAGGCATGTCCTCTGTTTGGCTCAAATGAATCTTATAAAAATTTTCTACAGGTTTGGATATTCTTACATTGACATATGCTTTATATACTTTTATATGTTTACTTACCTTAATAAGTAATGCTTCATTTGTAGCTTCAATTACTTCATTCCTGTCTTGGACTTGTTGATGCAGACTGCTTACAGTATCCTGAGCTTCTTCTAATTCTAATTTTGCCTTCTCTAACTGTTCATTTAGTTGCTGAACAGATGTCTTTTGAGAGTCAGCAGAAATCTTCCACTTTGCATGATTCTCTTGATGTGAGAGCATCTATACAGTTCCAAAATTGAAAAGGAAAAGAAAAAAGAAAATAGAGTGGCATTGGTTTGAATAACATTCTACTACTTTTAAACTGTACTTAAATAAAAGTAAAAAAAGTAAATTGTTTTTAAATACAAACACCTGATGTCTCAACAAATAACATACTAGAGGAAAAGAAGAGAAGAAACTTATAGTCTTAAATTTACTTAAGAACAGTTAACCAGACCCAGCTGGTGTGGCTCAGTGGCTTGAATGATGGCCTGTGGACCAGAAAACTGCTGTTCAATTCCTGGTCAGGGCACATGCCTGGGTTGTGGGCCAGGTCCCCAGTTGTGGTTGTGCAAGAGGCAACTGATTCATGTTTCTCTCGCACAAGAATGTTTCTCTTCTTTTTCTCCCTCCTTTCCCCATCCCTAAAAATAAATAAGTTACAAATCTTAAAAGAAAAGAACAGTTAACCAAATTCAATGGACCATTTCTGCACCCTGATTAGAACAAATCAAGTATAAAGACATTTTTGTGACAATTAGGGAAATTTGAAATATGACTGGATAGTTGAGGATATTACAGAATTACTGCCAATTTTTAGATGTGATAATAATATTGTAGTTAAATTAAAAAAATAATCCTTATCTTTTATTCATTAGATTCCACATATAAGTGAGGTCAGATGGTATTTGTCTTTCTCTGACTGGCTTATTTCACTTGGCATAATAATCTCCAGGTCCATCCATGCTGCCGCAAAAGTTAAGATTTCCTTCTTTTTTAATGGCCCAGTAGTATTCCATTGTGTAAATATACCACATCTTTTCTATCCACTCATTTCCTGATGGCACTTGTAGGGGTACATGTATTCTTTCAAATTAATGTTTCAGGTTTCTTTGGATATATTGCAAGAAGTGGGATCACTGGGTCAAAAGGCAGTTCAATTTTTATTTTTTAAGGCAAATCTATACTGTTTTCCACAGTGGCTACACCAGCTTGCATTCCGACCAACAGTGTACAAGGGTTTCCTTTTCTTCATACCCTTGCCAGAACTTGTTTTATTGGTTTATTGATGATAGCCATTCTGACAGGTAAGAGATGATATCTCATTGTGATAACTCTTATCTTTTGGAGACATTTACCAAAATGTTTACTGATGAAACAATGATATCTTCGATTTGCTTCTAAATAATATATGATATGTAGAGGGGGGAAGGGAAAAGAGTGAGGTTACAGGCATAGGGACCACCACCCTTCCCAGTTTGCCTGTGACTGTCTGGGTTTTATGCCTTAGTATCCTCATTAGTTAGTAACAGCATTCCCTTTCATTCTCAAACGCATTCCCTTTTAAATAAAAGAAATGGTGAACATACTTATCCAAAAGAAGCTAGAATTTACTTTTAAAAAAATGTATATTATCCTTACATTTATAAACTTCAGTCACCTTTCAAGTACTCTCAATTTGATGCAATACACCAATCAAGACATTTTTTTCCACTGCTCAAAAGAGTTTTTGAACTTATGAATTTTGATGCCTTTTAGTGTTGCTTGTTTTTTGTTTCACATGTTTCACATATCAGCAAAACATTTCCCTCTGAGGACTTTTCTCATCCAGGGAAACAAAAAAATAGTTGCTTGGGGCAAGACTAGGTGAATAGGGAGGGTGGGTCATGGGGTTCATGACGTTTTTGGTCAAAAACTGCTGAATACTCAGTGCAGTGTGGGCAAGTGCGCTTGTAAATCAGCCATCATGAAATGCACAAATGAATTCAAAGAGTCTTCAAAAAAAATTCACTGAAGCCAAACACAGCCTCTCACCACAGCGCCCACTGGTACACTGATATGACGGGTTCCTGGAACACTCACCTGTACTACAAGGAGCCCACCCTCCAGAAGTTAATTCCATGTTTTTTAGGGTTTCTGCTTGTAGATGAAATCAAATTGGCCAAGAGTTGTTAATTATTGATGTTGAATAATAAAGATGGGAGGATTTACACTAGTTTCTCTACTTTTGAATATGTTTAGAATTTTCCACAATAAAAAGTTTTAAAAAATCTTTTTCATAAAAAATCAGTTTTGCAATTATTAAGTGACTTTTCCGACAATTCTGAAACCTGCATTTTGAAAAATACTTTTTAAATTTACTGATCCTTTTTTCTATTACTTTAATGATATATTCTCTCATTTTTATATTCAAACAATATACATACTTCAAATACCAAGGAGAAAAACATTACATATTTTTTTAGTATTCAAGTAATTATGAAACAAAAATTCGAAATTTGTGCTGCCTGTCACTACCAGAACCAATAAGTAGAGACCAGGATTGAGTCTTTATGGGTGCTTTATTCAGATGCTGGCAATCTGAGAAGACAGCAAGTTATGTACCCTGAAATTCGTCTTAAGCCAACCATTTTTATAGCTATGAAAAAATGGCCAGATCTGGAAAAGTTGAATATCCTACACCATCTGTAAAAGAGGCCTGTCCAAAGACAAAATTCCAGGAGTTTCTTGAATAAGGATTGAGCATTGTTATTCCTATAATAGAGCAGACATCTTTAGGTATCTTCCTTAAGAACTTCAGAATATGCCCTGTATGACTTTATAGGTTCTTTGTGTTATCACTGACTTCAAAGGAACACCTTGTTGCAGAGGTAGGAACTGGTTCTAGGAGTTTTACTGTCAAGCCATAGAAAAATGCTTCACAGTAGCCCTTGAGCCATTTAATATATTCTTTACTGATAATTCTGGTCTTTCTAAGAGATCCAATGCACTGTATATAAAAACTATGTTTCTCTAGGGAGAGTATCTTTCTTTAAGGATCACTGAAAACATGTTTAAAGTCTTGGAGAGTCTCTAAATGGGAGGTAATCCAATCTAACTGCAAATGCAAGGTATTGGGTCCAAAGAGATCACTGTACAGCTGGAAGACTTTGTTCACCAAATGCTGCTCCCCAGATCTCACTTCTCATACTATGATACAAGTGCTGGATTCTTTGAAGAGATAGCTGTTTTTATTTTATTATTTATTTATTTATTCAATTATTTATTTTCAGACAGAGGGGAAGGGAGAGCTCAAGAGAAACAGCAATGTGTGGTTGCCTCCTGCATGCCCCCCACTGGGGACCTGGCCTGCAACCCAGGCTTATGCCCTGACTGGGAATCGAACCAGCAACCCTTTGGTTCACAGGCCAGCACTCAAATCTACTGAGCCACACCAGCCAGGGCAAGAGCTGTTTTTCGTATCTGTTCAGAACGCCATACTGTTTGCATAATGAGAGGTCTCTTCCATCTATATCATGTTCCTATTTAGTGCTTTCATTCTTTTTTTTTTAAGATTTTATTTATTTATTTTTAGAGAGAGGAGAAGGGAGGGAGAAAGAGCAATGTATGGTTGCCTCTCACATGGCCCTCACTGGGGACCTGGCCCACAACCCAGGCATGTGCCCCGACTGGGAATTGAACTGGGATCTTTTGGTTCCCAGCCCACGCTCAATCCACTGAGCCACACCAGCCGGGGAGTGCTTTCTTTTGTTGAATGGATCTAACAGCTGTTCCACCATAAGGCTTATAAGAACGGGCATTTTGGGCTTGGCCAGAAAAGTGTTGCACTGAGTACCTTCGCACTTGACAGGCCTTGACACCACCCATAGTAGCTCCTGCACACATTCCTGTATGACATATTTTTATGTCATACATATAAAAATTAGTACCAAATATTACACAGCAATACTAGAACCAATTTTTATATTTAATTTTATGTAGTATCTGCTTATAAATAACTTCAGTTTGGTTACAAAACTAAAAATAAAAAATGAATAATTAAAAATAAAAGTAGAATAAAGACTATATAATAAAAGTGTAATGAATAGTCACTAGCAGACACTTGAGGTGGACTGATTACTACTAATGATCACTAAGTTAAGCAGCTAATATCAATTAAATAATTATGCTAAATCTAATAGCACCACACTTATCTTTAAAGACCAAAGGTTGTAATCTCTTAGATTTGGCTTGCAAATGTGTTTTGTCTGGCAGACACCATGTTTTCAAAGAGATCTGAATCTAAATGCATATAAGCATGGTGACCACATGCCCAACCAATCCTTCAAAAGATGTTACCAAACTCCCTGGAAAGGTGTTTTATATAAATGTATTTACAAGCCTTGCCACAGGGAAAAATGCTTTATTAGAACTTCATAAGTAGTTTACTTAGACCTTATACATAAATTTAAAACATTTTTAAAAAGATATTATTTATTTATTTTTAGACAGAAGAGAAGGGAGGGAGAGAGAGAGAGAGAGAGAAACATCAATGTGTGGTTGTCTCTTGAGTGCCCCCAACTGGGGACCTGGCCTGCAACCCAGGCACGTGCCCTCACCGGGAACTGAACCAGCAAGCTTTCAGTTTGCAGGCCGGCACTCAATCCACTGAACCACACCAGCCAGAACCGATCTTACACATAAATTTTAGATAATATCTTCAGATGTAGTTTTTAAAAATATAAGAAATACTATTCTACTTGATAATACTGGCCAAATCTATAAAGGTTCAGACATACTAACAGATAAAAAGCAGAATATCAGGTTCTGGTGTAGCTTCTCTCCCTCTCTAAGTTAATATCAGAACAAATGTTGGAAATTACAAAGCATTATATATTCACATCACACAAAACTGCTTATATTGGATTTTAAATACTCCAGTTAGTTCTAGCAAGTACTATTTTATTGCCAATGACGATGATGATGAACCACGCTTTGGTGTAAGAACTTTAATTATATTAATTTAATCCCGTATGAGATAGGTATCATTATTATATCCATTTTAGACAGAGATGTTAATTGCCCAAAGTCATGGAAGAGCTAACTGATGAGCTGAGAATCGTAACCAGGCTGCCCGGGCTCAAGAATTCAAGCTCTTAACACCACAGTATATAGTTCACAGGATGTGAAGTAAAAGTTAGATGTGTAGGCTATGAGAAATAAAAACCACATTGTTATTCTATTATGAACACTTAAGAGCTAGATTTGTACTCAACCCATTTCAGCAGGGAGTAATGGTAGAAATTAAAATTTTCTTTACCTCCAGATGATAAGCTTCTTTGAGAGATTCTACTTCTGCTGACAATTTCTTGATTTCTGCTTGCATTCTTGCTTCTAAATGAGCTTCACGTACTTGAGAAGCCCCCAATTCTTCAACTAAATGGTTTCCATGAGCTTCCTTAAAAATGACATATTAAGTAAAGGCTATATAATTTATTTGGTTACTACAGCTAAGTGAATCTACTGTATTTATTAAAGTACTTTAATCTTAAAGTTTCATATACTGTTAACTTTTTAAAGGTACACTTTAAAATCTAGACATTTAAGAAACTACTAATAGGAGTATATTCGTTTATTGTTACTGTAAGTTTATTAATCAATACTTTCTGTAAAACAAACTAATAACGACAGTATGCTGAACTTTGGCAATAATAGTCTACTCTTAGGTATGCCCACACAATTTTGTTATCCAAAAATGCTATTTGCTTATCAAGAGTCGATTGTGTATTTATCCAAACCTATTTATGTTAATTGTGCTTGTGACTGTAATAATGTCATTTTATTATACATTATGAACAATGATATATACATTGATGTATACATTGACAATGATGATTATACATTACGAGCAAGCAAAAGGAAAGTTTATATGCAAACGAAGTTACATGCTTTGAAACCACTCAATAAATAAATCACAAACTTTTGCTACTCATAAAGAAGCAGTCAAGATAGTTGTAAAATATTATAGGAAACCTCATAAAAATGGAAGAGATATACTGATTTTCAAATGTTTTGTAATTCTTCCACTATGTTTTTTTTGACATCTACTTTCTTTTTTTTTTAATTTTTCAATTACAGTTGACATTCAATCTTACTTTACTTAGTTTCAGATATATAGCATAGTGGTTAGACATTTACATAATTTACAAAGTGATCCCTCCAATAATTCCAATACCTGCCTAGCACCATACATAATTATTACAATATTACTGACTATATTACCTATGCTGTACTTTATATTCCTGTGACTATTTTGTAACTATCAATTTGTACTTCTTAATCCCTTCACCTTTTCACCCAGCCCTCCAACACCTTTCTCATTTGGCAACTATCAGATTGTTCTCTGTATCTATGCATCTGTTTTTGTTTTGTTTGTTCATTTATTTTGTTCTTTAGATTCCATATATAAGTGGTATTTGTCTTTCTCTGTCTCTTTTTCAACTTTAAAGAAACCAAACTTGAAAACTATAGATAATGGAATATGAGTACGGTTTGTTCAAGAAAAATCAGGTGGAATTCTAATCAAATTACCCTACCCATATGCAAAGAACCAAGATTTGGTCCCACATTAAAAGATTAACATACAAATTTACATTTAGAGTTTGGGGGTTAAAATATAATATTTTAAATAGTCATTTTTAATAATACCCCACATTCACTCATTTTTTGATTAATTGAGCTTATCAGATAAAATCAAGTCTACTAAGATACCATTGATAAGGACAGAAATGAGATAAAAGTAGATAGTTTCCCTTCTCCTGGTAGACCCCCAAATGCCTTATTAATTTAATAAAAATTCCCTAAACATTCTTTATCGGACTAACCACCCAGAATGTGAATTATAAAACATTGTTAGGTTAATCAAAATTAAACATAAAAATCCTTTAACCCCATTCCAATACCGAATTAGTAACCATAATAGAAAGCACAAAAAAAAGCACAAGAACTTTCCTAAAACAGCAATAAATATATTTTTCTCAAAGTCTAAGTAATCAATCCAAGTGTACCAATCTCAACATTTTTAAGGTAAGTTATTTACCTTCTACCAAATATTGTGCAAATAAAATAAATTTATTTATTTATGTATTTATTTTCATTGTTGTTCAGTATGTTGTCTCCATTTTCCACCCACCACTCTCTCCTGCTCCACCCACCCTTAAAATTTGTATCAGTGCTCTTGCTTTTTAAAAACACGATACCTCCCCAAGTTTTCTGGACTGCATGTTTCATACAGTCATAAATTTAAATCACCAATTTTCACTTATATGAATGCCTACAAATGTAAAAACTCTCACTCAGAAAAAGATCAGCTTTATGTTTTCCTTCAAAGTGATAGCTTAAACTCACCTAAAAAGTCTAGAAGTGCTTTATAACTCAATTTATTAAAAATTAATTACCTTGGCCAAAATCAGTTCTGAGGAACTTCCTAGCTACATTACAAAGCTATGTAAAATATAACACATTTTCTTTTTTTTATATAACATAAAATTTACCACTTTAACCATTTTTTAAGTGTACACTTTAGTAGCATTAAGTACATTCACACTGTTGTGCAATACTGACTTTTATAAGAACTATATTCTATAGTTCAAAAAATGGTAAAATTTTTAAGATTTTCAATACGATAAAATTATTTAAAATAGAGATTACCTTCTCTTTAAAGAGTTGCTTTATTTCCTGCAGTTCACTTGAAAGCCTTTCTATTTCTCTCTGTGCTTGGATTTGTTGACGATGAGCCTCCACCAATTCTGTATGAGAGTTCTGCATCTGCTCCCGGGTTAGCCTCAATTCTTGCTCCAAATCTATGGCCTCCTTATACTGAGTTGCAATGTATTGTTCCTGCTCTTTGATAACCTGAAATACACAAGATATCTGTAAGTTTCAAAATGAAATGATACAAATGACCAATATCTTGTTTTCATTTTTTTAATAACTTTACCCCTCCCAACTAAATCTCTATAAAATTTAATAGACAATGAATATTGTACACTGTGAAACTGATGTTCAGAAAATGTTTTTTTTTACTTTTTTAATGACAAGAAAATAAATGTACTGTAATAAATCTGGGAATCACTGGAATATTTTACATGACTTTAATATGCAAGCTGTATAATCCTTTATCATTATGAATATTACATGACAGAACACACAATATAAAGAGAAAAAAGATGTTAATATTTGATTATCCATGTCAAATACAGAAAATATATTAGCATTAATAATCAAAACTCACTGTTAATTCACACAGCAGGGTTAAGGTTATGACATTATTCCCTGTGAGGTAAAATGTGTCACTGAGACAGCTATTCTTTCTGAAATACTTTTATTTTACTCAGTTAAGTCCCTAGTATTGTTTTAATCAGTGAAAAGTAAGTTAGTTCTAAATTAGCTTCATAAGGTGGGAGGTAATGACACTTGACTTTAGGGCTGATATGAAGGAAAGAAACCTGTACAAATCACTAGGACACTGATGTCTGGAATGGGGACCCAGGGTCCAACTCTGCTGTATGTCAATATAAATCCCTTGTTAGGGGACACTAAATGACTGAGCCAGTAATAATGTCTTTCCCCAATGGAACCCAAACTTGTTCTCAGAGACCCTCCTTGATTTAGTATGTAATTCAACTAATATTTATTCATGCTTACTATGGGATATGTACTGTTCTAGGTGTTGATACAAGAGTGAACACAGGAGACAAAGTGGTCCCCCCTTATTGATTTTATAGTCTACTGGAAGAGACAGATGATCAATTAGTCAAATACAATAAAGAGCAATATACAGGGTCCGGCACAAATAATACTCCTTTTTTATTATATAAAAATCTTTTATTACAAAATCATAAGCATATAATTCTTTAACATAACAATATCACACTAAAGCATACCATATGACATTTTAGGTGAAATGTTCAAATTGCTGTCCATCTCGTGCAAGACACTTATATACCCTACTAACACTCAGTGGCGTTACTTCTCCTAGACCCTGTATAAAGTTTTAAAGTTGAGTATAGCATTTAAAAACAAGAGAAAGTTCCATCTACAAGAACTCTTAGAAGCAATTTTAGTTTGTTTTTTTTTAACGATCCATTTATTTATTTCTAAAAAGAGGGGAAGTGACGGAGAAGGACAGGGAAAGAAACATCAGTGTGAGAGAGAAACATCAATCGGCTGCTTCTTGCATGCCCCCAACCTGGGACCTGGCCCACAACCAAGGGATGTGCCCCGACCAGCAATCAAAACAGAGACCTTTCAGTTCATGGGACAATACCCAACGCCTAAGCTACACCAGTCAGGGCAGGAATTTCAGTTTTTTAAAAGCAAGTGGGTAAAATGGGTTCACAACTCAATACACATGCAAACTGATAATACTTCATCTGGCAACTCATTAGAATTCGTAATAAAATACTTAACAAGATCAAAGAAACTAATAAGTCTCGAGAACTTCCCGCAAGATGGAGGCATAGGTGGACACGCTGTGCCTCCACACACAACCAAACGAGGAAAAAACAGCAATTTAATTAAACAAAAACAGATAGATCTGACAGAAAATTGAACTGAGAGGAAGTCCGACAACCAAGGAGTTAAAGAAGACACATACCTCCAGTCTGGTAAGCGGGGTGGAGCCGGGCGGAGGGAGAGCCTGACCAAAACGCGGCCAGCGCCCAGCCCACCCGGACCCAGAGGGGCCGAGACTGGTGGACCGGGCAGGTCCTAATTCGAGTGCAGACAAACCAGGAGAAAAAGCAGGGCGCAACCCATCAAAGCGGGGAAATAAAACCTCAAACCACCGATTGAAAACACCTGTGGGAGTTGAGGTGGTGGTGGGAGGAACTCCTGGCCTCACGGGAGAGTTCGTTGGGGAGACCCACAGGGGCTTGGAACTGTGCCGGCCAGTCCACTGACCCCGGAGCAACCCTGGAGCCAGCGCAGAAGGGCTCAACTTGCTTGTGGGAAGCAGTGTGGGTGCGGAGAGTAGAGCAAGCCCCATCGTTCTCACAGGTCCCACTCCCAAAGGCTGCGTCAAAACACAACGACCGTGAGTTTCCCCGCCCTGGTGAACACCTAAGGCTCCGCCCCTTAAAGTAACAGGCGCAACGAGGGGAAAAAAATGGCAAATGAAAGAACAGATCAAAGCTCCAGAACTAACTGACCAAGAGATAGTCAACCTATCAGATGCACAGTTTAAAACACTGGTAATCAGGATGCTCACAGAATTCAACAAAAAATTATCACAATTACTTGAACAAATGAAGGATAATATAAAGAAAATGAGGAGAGATCTGCAGGGAACCAATAGGAATAAGAAAGAAACTGGGACTCAAATCAACAGAGTGGACCAGCAGAAAGAAAAAAACATCCAACCAGAAAAGAATGAAGAAACAAGAATTCAAAAAACGGAGGAGGGGCTCAGAAACCTCCAGGACATCTGTAAACGGCCCAACATACGGATCATAGGGCTGCCAGAAGGAGAAGAGGAAGACCAAGGGATTGAAAATTTATTTGAACAAATAAGGAAGAACTTCCCCAAGCTGGTGAAGGAAATAGACTTTCGGGAAGTCCAGGAAGCTCAGAGAGTCCCAAAGAAGTTGGACCCAAAGAGGAACACACCAAGACACATCATAATCCCATTACCCAAGATTAAAAATAAGGAGGACTTCCGACAAGATGGCGGCATAGGTGAACGCGCCATGCCTCCTTGCACAGCCAAACAAGGAAAAAACCAGAAATTTATCTAAACAAAAACAGCCAGATCTGACAGAAAATCGAATTGAGAGGAAGTCCGACAACCAAGGAATTTAAGAAGATACATTCATCCAGTCTGGTGAGCCGGGAGGAGCAGGGCGGAGGGAGAGCGCTCCGCGACTCCGCGGCGAGCTGGTGAGCAGACGGCAGGACCACGGTTAGAGGGGCAGTTCCCACGGCGCTGCAGCACATTGAGACGGGAGTGCCTGACCAAAGCACAGCCAGCGCCCGGCTCATCCGGACCCAGTGGGGCCGAGACTGGTGGACCGGGCAGGTCCGCATTCACGTGCAGATGGACGGAAGAGAAAGCAGGGCACAACCCATTGGCGCAGATTGAGAGCACCTGTGGGGGTGGAGTCGGCGGCGGGAGAGTTCAAAGAGGAACACACCAAGACACATCATAATTACATTACCCAAGATTAAAAATAAGGAGAGAATCTTAGAATCAGCAAGAGAAAAGGCGACAGTTACCTACAAAGGAATTCCCTTAAAGACTGTCAGCTGATTTCTCAAAAGAGACCTTGCAGGCAAGAAGGGGCTGGAGAGAAGTATTCCAAGTCATGAAAGGCAAGGACCAACATCCAAGAATACTCTATCCAGCAAAGTTTTCATTTAGAATGGAAGGGCAGATAAAGTGCTTCTCAGATAAGGTCAAGTTCAAGAAGTTCATCATCACCCAGCCTTTATTGTATGAAATGTTAAAGGGATTTATATAAGGTATGGAGGAATATCAACAGGGGAGTGGTAGGGGGAGAGGAGGGAAAAGGGGCGCAGAATAAGTAGCATAAATGAGAGGAGGTTAAGAATAGTAGAGGAAATGCAGAAGCAAAAGAACTTATGTGTATGACCTATGGACAAAAACTAAAGGGTGGGGAAAGAGGGGGAAAGGGGATGGAGGGGAAGAAAGGGGGAAAAATGGGACAACTGTAATAGCATAATCAATAAAATATATTAAAAAAAAAACAACTAATAAGTCTCGGGCCCAAATAATTGGCCTAAAATATTTATAACACAGTTTCTATATATTAAAATCAAGCAATTTAAAATATAAAGAGTTATATTGCTCTTCAGATCATGTACTACATGTTCCTTAGGAGAAATATAATTTGCTTACACTTTCCATTTCTTTCATCTTTTGTTGTGTTCTTTCAGTTTCCTTTTTCAGTTGACTGATCTCCTGGTCATTTTGTAGTGTTATAAATTCTTTTTCTCGGAGCTGTTCTTTGGCATTTTGCAATTTTTCATTCAAACTTTCTATCTGAATTTTAAACAGAACAACATTAATGTAACTAAATATAAAAATGTTTTTAAGACAACTGCAACTTAGATATAAACGTCAGAATTCTTGTGCCTAATAAGATGCTTATATGTATACCTAACTATGCTAAAAGAGATGAAGGTCTCAATCATATCTGTATAACAAAAGAAAACTAGGGTACATTAAAACAACAAATGTTACATGACCTTAAAAAAAGTTTATAGGTACTATGTACATGAGGTAAACAATATGGCTAGTGAAAAAGTCCCCTTCTCACTGTGTTCCTTCCTTACCCACAACCGGTTAACAGAATTGCCTGCAAATTCTTTCAGACATATTTTATACATATTCAGACATGCACACATTATAAATTTGTGGACACAATGACCCAAGAAAAACTACATTCAAAATAACACTAAAAGGGTAGTCACCAAAGGCTAGGGAGTGGGGGAAATATTGAAATGTCGATCATAGGGTACAAAATTTCAGTTATGCAAGATGAATAAGTTCTGGAGATCTAATATATAGCATTTTGACTATAGTTAGTAATACTGTAGAGCATACTTGAGATTTGCTAAGAGAATACATCTTAAGTGTTGTCACCAAAATAGAAACAAAAAAACAAAGAAACCTAAGTGAGGTAAAGATATGTTAATTAGCTTGATTGTGTAATTGTTTCACAATGTATATGTATATCAAACATCATGTTCCACTCCTTAAATATATGCTATTTTTTGAAAGATTTTATTTATTTTTAGATAGAGGGGAAGGGAGGAAGAAAAAAGAAGGAGAGAAACATCGATGTGTGGTTGCCCCAACTGGGTACCTGACCCACAACCCAGGCATGTGCCCTGACTGAGAATTGAACCGGCAACCATTTAGTTCACAGGCCAGTACTGGTTCACAGGTCAGTACTCAATCCACTGAACTACAGCAGCCAGAGCAATATGTATAATTTTTATTTGTCAGTTATACCTCATTAAAACTGGGGGAAAATATTAAGAGGAGAAAAATAAACATAAAGTACCATGTACAAGATAATTAAAATTTTTCTTACACATATTCTATTAAAAAGTCGGGTTATATGAATAATGGATGCTTACAGTGAAAAAATTTTTAAAACAAATTAAAACATGTAATTTTTATAATTTACCTGTTTGTTGCATTCTTTAACTTCCAATTCTGATTTTTCCAGGGTACCCTCTAATTTAATTATTTTCTGTTCCATTTCTCCTCTGTGCTCACGAATAGTCATATCCAAATGTGTAACCTAAATACAAAAGTAACAGACTATCATCCAATTTTTTTTTAAAGATTTTATTTATTTATTTATTTTAGAGAGAGGGGAAGGGAGGCAGACAGAGAGGGAGAGGAACAGCAATGTATGGTTACCTCTCACATGACCCTCACTGGGGACCTGGCCCGCAACCCAGGCATGTGCCCTGACTAGGAATTGAACCGGGACCCTCTGGCTCCCAGCCCGCGCTCAATCCACTGAGCTACACCAGCCAGGGCCGAATATCATCCAATTTTGTTCCAATGTGGAAAATTGTGTGCTTTGAATGTGTTTTAGAATTATTTATAGTGTGTATAACTGAAACAAACTCATCTCAAATAAATTATTAAAAATAAGAAAAATAATTATTGTTTACCAATACTGGATCTTGAGTCTCATACATGTTATAGAAACTTAAACAAAAATTATGTTTAGCCCAGCTGGTGTAGCTCAGTGGATTGAGCGCAAGCTGGGAACCAGAGGGTCCTGGTTTGATTCCCAGTTGGGGCACATGCCTGGGTTGCAGGCCAGGTCCCTAGTGAGGGCCATGTGAGAGGCAACCATACATTGCTCTTTCTCCCTCCCTTCTCCTCTCTCTAAAAATGAATAAATAAAATCTTAAAAAAAAAAATTATGTTTATAGCCCTGGCTGGTGTAGCTCAGTGGATTGAGCGCGGGCTGGGAACCAAATGGTCCCGGTTCGATTCCCAGTCGAGGCACATGTCTGGGTTGCGGGCCAGGTCCCCAGTGAGGACCATGTGAGAGGCAACCATACAGTGCTGTTTCTCTTCCTCTCTTTCTCCCTCCCTTCCCCTCTGTCTAAAAATAAATAAATAAAATCTTTAAAAAAAATTGTGTTTATAAATGAAAAAATGATTCAGACTTTATTTTATGCCAGATAAAAGCTGCTAAATACAATATAAAAATTGTAAAATGCAACAAAAGCAAATGCCTGGAGGAAAATTTATAGCACTAAATGCATATATCAGAAAAGAAAAAAGATCTAAAATCAATCATCTAAACTTCTACCTTGGGAAACTAGAAAAAGAAGAGCAAATTAAATACAAAGTAAACAGAAGGAAAGAAATATTATTAATTAGAACAGGAATCAGTGAAATTTAAATTAGGAAATCAATAGAGAAAAATCAACAAAATCAAAAGCTGTTTCTTTGAAAAGATAAATAAAATTCATAAGTACCTAACAAAGCTAACTAAAAAAAAAGAGAGACATAAATTGCTAATATCAGAAATGAAAAAGGAGACATTATAAATCTCATGGACATGGAAATAATGATAAAGGAATACTATGAACAACTCTCTGCCCATGAATTTAATAAAACTAGATGAAAAAAAAATTAACAACGTTGAAGATGGCAATATAGGCAGACATGGTTTGCCTCTTCACACAACCACATCAAAATTACAACTAAAATAGAGAACAACCACCATTCAAGAATGTCAGAAATCGAGCTGAAAAATCTAACAATTATGGAATTGAAGAAACTACACCCAACCAGACTGGTAGGAGGAGTGTGGACACAGTGAACAGGCTGGGCCCACACCCACGTGGATAAAAACTGGGGAGGGATATCTCAGGAGCAAGGAGTCGCAGACTCACACCAGGCCCCCCACCCAGCCCAGGAATCTAGGGCCAGGGAGATAAGTCCCACAACTTCTGGCTACAAAAACCAGTGGGGATTGAGTAGGTGAAGGAGGCTGCTGGAGCCCTAAGTAGTTCCTCTTAAGGAACTCACACATGGACTCACCTACTCAACTCGCTTCCTCTGAGCTCTAGCACAGGGTGGCAGCTTAAAGGGCACCAGTGGTATACAGGGAGAGACTGAAGAGTCTGGCATTGGGGCAAGCAGAGGCCACTGACCCTTTGCTGAGCCCTCCCTGTACAGACCCAGTAGGCTGGTACCATATCTGAGTCTCATAAACCTGGCTAACACTGTATGTCCCACCTTGGAGATCCACAAAGGCTTTACCCTACCCAACTTACGGGCATACCCAAACTACTTTTCCATAGAATGGCTGGTTTTGGCTCCTAAATTCTAACAAACAAGAAACAGCTGGCTTTAGTGAGCCCTTGCAGCAGCCAGATTAGAGTCACAGCTTGGCTTCACCTGGGAATCACCACAAACAGCAGCCATCTCAGATTGCTTCTCAGGCAGGGTGTCCTAGGAAAAACACAGGTGGGGGCTGACCTTGGTCTGTACCACCCGAGAAACCCCAAGGCCAACGCACCCAGTGGACAGCTACAGACCACACTGGAGCACCACAACCCTGTCCCTGCACAGCTGATCCTTCACAGTGGGTGGAAGTTGGTTGTCAGTGGTCATAGCCAGTCCTTGCAGCTGAATGGCCTAGGTAAATCTCTCCCGTTGGCCTGCCAACAGCAACCAAGTCTCCAGTACAAGAGGAGCATGTACTCAACCCACAAAAAGGATGCACCTCAAGTACCCAGCTTGGGTGACAGGGGAGGCTGTGCCACTGGACCCTACAGGACACCTACTATGTTAGGCCACACTACCAAGACACGGAGTCAAAGCAGCTTTACCTAACACACAGAAACAAACACAGGCAGGCTGCCAAAATGAGGAGACAAAGAAACATGACCCAAATGAAAGAACAGGTCAAAACTCCAGAAAAAGAGCTAAACAAAATGGAGAGAAGCAGTCTAGCAGATGCACAGTTCAAAACGCTGGTTATAAGGATGCTCAAGGAATGTCATGAGGCCCTCAACGGCATAAAAGAGATCCAGTTAGAAATGAAGAATACACTAATTGAAATAAAGAACAATTTACAGGGAAACAACAGTAAAATGGGTGAAGCTGGGAATCAAATCAATGATTTGGAACATAAGGAAGCAAAAAACAACCACGCAGAACAAGAAGAAAAAAGAATCCAAAACAATGAGGATAGTACAAACAGCCTCTGGGACAACTTTAAGAGGTCCAATATTCACCTCACAGGGGTGCCAGGAGAAGAGAAAGACCAAGAAAACTTACTTGAAAAAATAATGAAGAACTTGCCTAATCTGACAAAGGAAATAAACTTCCAGGAAGTCCAAAAAGCTGAGTCCCAAAGACTTTGGACCCAAGGAAGCACACACCAAGGCACATCATAATGCCATTACCCAAGATCAGAGATAAGGAAAGACTCTTAAAAGCAGCAAGAGAAAAGGAGACAGATACCTACAAAGGAGTTCCCATAAGACTTTCAGCTGATTTCTCAAAAGAAACCTTGCAGGCAAGAAGGGGCTGGAAAGAAGTATCAAAGTTAGGAAAGGCAAGGACCTACATCCAAGATAACTCTATAAAGCAAAGCTATCATTTAGAATGGAAGGGCAGATAAAGTGCTTCCCAGATAAGCTCAAGTTCAAGGAGTTCATCATCACCAAGCCCTCATTATATGAAATGTTAAAGGGACTTATTTAAGAAAAAGATGATGATCAAAAATATGAATAGTAAAATGACAACAATTTCCCAGCTATCAAAAACTGAACCTAAAAAAAATAAAAACTAAGCAAACAACTAGAACAGGAATAGAATCACAGAAATAGAGATCACATGGAGGGTTATCAGTGGGGAGGGGGAGGAGGAAGAATGAGGGAAAAGGTACAGGAAATAAGAAGCATAATTGGTAGGTACAAAATAGACAGGGGCAGGTAAGAACAGTATGGGAACTAGAGAAGCCAGAGAACTTAATATGTACGACCCATGGACATGGACTGAACTAAGGGAGTGGGTAATGCTGGTGGGAGGGGTGGTGCAGGATGGAGGGGAATAAAAGGGAGAAAAAATGGGACAACTGTAATAGCATAATCAATAAAATATATTTAAAAAATATATATAATTTGCTCTGGCTGGTGTAGCTCAGTGGATGAGCGCGGGCTGGGAACCAGGCGGTCCTGGTTCGATTCCCAGTCAGGGCACGTGCCTGGGTTGCGGGCCAGGTCCCCGTGAGGGCCATGTGAGAGGCAACCATACATTGCTGTTTCTCTCCCTCTCTGTCTCCCTCCCTTCCCCTCTCTCTAAAATTAAATAAAAATAAAATATTAAAAAATATATATATATAATTAATAAAACCAACTTGAGCTGCTCTTTGCTTTAGCTCCCAATTTCTCTCCTTAAGTGCCTGATCCATTTCAAGGAGTTCTTGCTTTTTGTCTTCAATCTCCATCTTGCATTCTCTGAAATTTATCAAAGAAAAGATCAAAGCACATATCAGAAATACTATAGTTTTAAAAAATTAAGTCAACTGGGTTAACTCTTATATAAGTTAAAAGTGATTAATATATACAATTATTTCAAATTGAAAGGGCTCAAATTAAAGTAATAATGTATAAGAAAAATCGTTGATATCAATATAATTAGTTTAATAGCGTATCCTGAAAGGGCAAAAGGTAACTTAAACTCTAGTATTGTAGACAACTTAAGCTAAACATTAAAGTACTCCCATGAAATAAGATTGAATTATAAGAATTTAAAATACATACCCATATTTTTTCATCTAAAGATCAAGGGAATGTTTGAAAGTCTTTTCTATATAATAGCTATGAGTTTATTAAAACTTAATGAGGCATTTATCTTGAGGTTGGTATCCCTGATACCCACAGGTCAGTAAATGACTGCTGTATTTCTCACAGAAATTTTACTCAAAATGATGCCTTACATATAGTGATGTAATGATGTCTACTATAGAAATATGTTTATAAATAGAAATATATTTCATATAAATTTATTTTATATAGGTTTTATAAATTCCCATCCTCCTAAAACTCTTACATACAATTTCACATTACAAAAATGCTTAGTACTAATACAATTTTAAGACTTCTACTACTCTGAAGCCTGCAATCAGAGAATTTTAATTTGAACTCTAAGTTCTGATATAACAAAGCCTGAAAATGATGTGTTGATCTTGAAAATCTTCAAATGATTTTCCAGTCTTAAATATGAAATACTGAATAAAGGTACCAACTTAAAAAATAGATTCTGAACTTCTTTAATGAGCTGTTTATTATTCTCCTAAGTTAAAAGTTATAAAATATAAGACTAAATTAATATTCTAAATGTGATATGAAATTAATTCTGAAGATAACTGTAACTGCTGTCTATGCAAATTATTGAGTTTCTAAAATTAAGCTATTAGCTAGAACTTCAAATTTCATTTTTACTTTTTTCATCCAATCATTCACTTAACCATTTATCAAGTATTGGATGCTTCCCCCAAGTCGGGGTCCTATGTACTATGGATTTCATAGTCAACGAGATAGATGTCCTTCATCACATCGATCTTGATAAATAATAAATAATACACAGCTCAACAAGAAAAATGCAAATCACAAACAAAGTACTATGTTAGAGCATTAAAGAGTAACAAAACAGTGACGGGGTGGCTACTTTGGAGTAGGTGGTCAGGAAAGGGCCCTCTGAGGTAATGTGAAGGGCAAGAAGCTAGCCATAAAACCATTCTTTTCAGGCCACAGGAACAGCTATGGCAAAGTAGGATGGTGCGGGGAAAACTTGGGAAATTTTAAGTAAAATAAAAAAGGCCAAGCCCTGGTTGGTGTGGCTCAGTTAGTTGGAGTTCTGTCCGAGAAACCAAAAGGTCACAGGTTGGATATCCAGTCAAGGCACATACCTAGGTTGTGGATTCAGTCTCTGGTCAGGACGCATGTGGAAAGCAACCCATCAATGTTTCTCTCACATTGATGTTTCTTTCTCTCCCCACCTTGCCCCCGGAGTCAATAAATATATCCTCAGGTGAGGATTAAAAATAATACTAATAGCCCGGCTGGTGTGGCTCAGTGGATTGAGCGCGGGCTGGGAACCAGAGGGTCCCGGTTCGATTCCCAGTCGGGGCACATGCCTGGGTTGCGGGCCAGGTCCCCAGTGAGGGCCATGTGAGAGGCAACCATACATTGCTCTTTCTCTCTCCCTTCTCCTCTCTCTTAAAATGAATAAATAAAATCTTTAAAAATAATAATAATAATACTAATAATAATATAAATAAGTAAATAAATAAATAAATAGGCCAGAAAGGAGAACAGTATGAAATGAGGCCAGCGAAGCAGACAGGAACCTTGTCATATAGGGTTTTGTATTCCAGAAATAAGGAGCTTGAATTTTTTAAAAATCATGCATATAAGAATTACCCTTTTAACCACTTTAAAGTAAACAATTCAGTTATATTAAGTACCTTCACAATGTTGTTACCACCAGCACTATCTATTTCTAATACTTCTTCATCATTTCAAAAGAAAATTCCATATCTATTTGTAGTTATTTTCTATTTTCACTCTCCCTAGTTCCTGGCAATGACTAGTCTGCCTTCTATCACTACAGATTTGTGAATTCTTGATATTTCACATAAATGGAGTTATGCAATATGCATCTGGTTTCTTTCATTCAGCATAATGCTTTCAAGGTTCATCCATGTTGTAGCACATATCAGTACTTTGTTTTCCTGGCTAAATAATATTCCTTACATGATATACCATTTGTGTTTATCCACTCAACTATTAATAAACATTTGAGCTGTTTCCACTGAGTAGCTATTGTGAAGAACTGCTATGAACATCTGTGTAAAATTTTTGTTTGAACACCTGTTTTCAATTATTTTTAGGTACATATCTAAGGGTAAAATTACTAAGTTATATAATAATTCTATGTTTAACTTATTAAGGAACTACCAAACTGTTTTGTGCAGCAGCTATACCATTTTAGTTTCCCACCAGCAATGTATGAGGGTTTCAATTTCTCCACCTACTTTCTAATACTTGTTATTTTCTGTTCTGGTTTTTGTTTGTTTGCTTTTATTATGGCCATTCATACATTATGGTGGTAAGTGGTATCTCATTGTGGTTCTAATTTGTATTTCCCAAGTAGCTTGGGTGCTATTCTGAATCTTTTGGAAAGCCATTAGAAGGTTTAAGTATGGGAGTAATATGATATGATTGATGTTTTAAATCATAAACTTAAATCCATTCTGAGGAGAATGGATTATGGGGAGGGTCAAGAATTTAAACTGGGAATCCAGTTGGGAAGTCACAGAAACAGACCAGGTGAGAGACGATGATAAGGTGGTAGTAGAAAAGAGACCAAGAAATCAATGGATTTCAGAATATATTTTGGAAATAGAATTGACATGACTAATAGATTAAATTTTATAGAAAAGGAGGGCAAGCAATAATATAATCATAGATTTCTGGTTAAAGCTATTATATAATACTGAGAGAGGAAGGGCAGGGGAAAAAAAATGAGTTGTTTTGGCCAAGCTTAAGAAGCCTCTTAAAAATATCAAAGTGGAGATAACAACTCATTAGATATTTGAGTCTGGATTTGGGGAAGAGGTTATTACTGCAGATAGGGCTTTGAAAGTCTGACAGATACTATTTAAAGTTATATGAAATTTACTAAAAATGATTTTGTGGGAAGAAAAGAGAAAGGGGACCTATAATAAATCATGACACACATTTATGTTTTTAGGTCATCTTACTGCTCTCTACCCTTTTCTTTCATTCAACATTTCACATCCTGGATTGGAATTCTGTTTTCCTTTTCAGAACCCATTCCCCCTGCTTTGGATCTGGTCTGGTCTTTACCCCCACTCATCGTAGATGTGGTGAACTTAGCTGCTAACCTAAGGACTTTAGATTTTAGAGTTGGACAGACTTGTGTTTAGTTCTTCTCTGAATACTTCATCTCCTTTGGGTATTTTACTTAATTTTCTAAAGCCTCAGTTTTCTCAAGGGCAAAAAGGTGATACATGAACCCGATAGGTTTGTTGTAAAGAAATGAGTAAGATCATATATGAAGTCCCTGGAGTAATAATGGCATAAATAATGGCTTAACACAAAAAACAATACTGCTGTTATTATTATTACTTTGCTGTTGAGCACTGCTGTATGCTGGTCCAATCATTTTTTACCACTATGGAATACAGGAGTGGGCCAGTGCAAAATGGTCCAAAGGCTAAAGATAAAATATTAGCTAGCAGCAATTACTGCATTTATTAGGTGGAGCACGGGATAGGCTGACCAGCAAGAGCCATAGTGACCCAACTGAGAAGTTTAGACTTCTAGAATTCAACAACAAACTTTACCGTATGACCCAAGGATTCAGAATAATAAAGTGAAATACTTGTAACTGTGATATCATTTCTTTGCATTTAACTCACCTAAGTTCTGCTGTGAGATCCTTTATAGTCGTGTATTTTTCCTCTAATGATAATTGAGCCTTCTGTAGCACATCTCTCAATTCCTGGAGTTGTCTTAAAGTGCTTTTTAATTCTCCATGAGCATTTTGTAGTTCCGCTTCTAGTACTTCCCGTTTCTGCAAGGTTTCTGATAGTTCAATTTCAGTGTGGTGCTGTAACTTTTCTAACTCCTTAACTGTTAAGACAAGAGAATAATTTTGGAACTATATATAAACCACTTATTAATAAGAAATTTGTAAATAATTATAATTAAGGATATTCAATTTTATTCATCTATCAGAGGCAAGATATTGACTATTCATTGTCCTTTTCAACTCCACTGTCCCAAATTCTTACTTCAGTCCACTTCTTTAACTATAAATATGAAGGCAGTTAAGCTCAGCGAACCTGTTGCTTACCAGCATTTGTTTTCTTCTCTAGTTCTGTCCTGGTCTGTTCTAGGATCATGTCTAATTGAGAGATACGCATTGCTTTATTTTCTCCATCTCTTTTTAGGTGCATTATTTCTTTTTCCATTTTAGACAGCTCTTCTTTGTACTGATCCATCTCAAGTTTTACTTGCCTAATTAAAAAGAAAAAAATAAAACAAATGATAACTCAGAAACTTAAAAACCAACTGACTTGTCTCTGACTAAACAAAGACTTCTAGTTACATAAAGACAAATATCAGTAAAATGTCTAGTCAGAATCTTAAATCACTTACTATATTGTTAAATCTTCAACTTAAAGATTGTAATTCTGCACCAATTACATACCACTAAATACAACTCTACTACCTAGAAATATTTAGCAAGGTTAGCATTCTTTTTTTCTTTTTTTAATCCTCACAGAGGACATGCCTGTTGATTTGAGAGAGAAGGGAAGTAAGGGAGAGAGATAGGGAAAAAAACATCTATCAGTTGCCTATCCCATGCGCATAGCCAGACCGTGGACCAAACCATAACCCAGGCATGTGCACTAACCAGGAATGGAACCCGTAATCCTTTGGTTTATGAAACAGTGCTCTAACCAACAGAATGACACCAGTCAGGGCTAGCATTCCTTTCAATCTAACTATAATTAACTTTTATAAAGCTTTACAGGGAATGAGAACATCCATGGAGAGGTGTCTCATTCATTTCTAAATTCTATCTGCAAAAAAGAAAATAAAGAAGCCAATAGTCAAAATATTTGTCACTGAGACCATACTACTTGTAGGAGAGCAAAATCAGTCATTTTCCTCAGACTTTTCCTTTTTTTAAGTATATTTTATTGATTATGCTGTTACAGCTGTACTATGTTTCTCTCCTTTATTCTCCTCCACTCTGCACACCCTCCCTCCAGCATCCACCCACCTTAGTTCATGCCCATGGGTCATACATATAAGTTCTTTGGCTTCTACATTTCCTGTACTATTCTTAACCTCCCACTGTCTATTTTGTACCTACCGATTATGCTTCTTTTTCCTTGTTCTTTTTCCCCCATTGTCCCCCTTCCTCCTCCCTGCTGATAACCCTCCACATGATCTCCATTTGTGTGACTCTGTTCCTGTTCAGGTAGTTTGCTTAGTGTGATTTTGTTATTGTTTCTTAGGTTCAGGTGTTGATAGTTGTGACTTTGTTGTCATTTTACTGTTCATAGTTTTGATCTTTTTCTTAGGTAAGTCCCTTTAACATTTCATATAAGGGCTTGGTAAGCACTTTAACTGCCCTTTCATTCTCAATGATAGCTTTACTGGATAGAGTAATCTTGGATGCAGGTCCTTGTCTTTCATGACTTTGAATACTTCTTTCCAGCCCCTTCTTGCCTGCAAGGTTTCTTTTGAGAAATCAGCTGAAAGTCTTATGGGAACTCCTTTGTAGGTACCTGTCTCCTTTTCTCTTGCTGCTTTCAAGATTCTCTCCTTATCTTTAATCTTGGGTAACTTAATTATGATGTGCCTTGGTGTGTTCCTCCTTGGGTCCAACTTCTTTGGGACTCTCTGAGCTTCTTGGACTTCCTGGAAGTCTATTTCCTTTGCCAGATTAGGGCAGTTCTCCTTCATTATTTTTTCAAGTAAGTTTTCAATTTCTTGCTCTTCCTCTTTTCCTTCCGGAATCCCTATGATTCGGATGTTGGAATGTTTAAAGTTGTCCCAGAGGTTCCTAAGCCTCTTGTCCTTTTTTTGAATTCTTGTTTTTTCATTCTGTTCTGGTTGAATGTTTATTTCTTCCTTCTGGTCCAAATCATTGATTTGAGTCTCGATTTCCTTCCCATCACTGTTGGCTCCCTGTATATTTTTGTTTCACTTTGCAGCCATACTCAATCATTTCTGTGAGCATCCTAATTACCAGTATTTTGAACTCTGCACCTGATAGGTTGCCTATCTCCTCGTCACTTAGGTCTTTTTCTGGAGTTTTGATCTGTTCTTTCATTTGGGCTATATTTCTTCCTCAGGCATCTGTTATGTCGTAAGGGGAGGAGCCTTAGGTATTCGCCGTGGTGGGGCAACCCACTTTGCTGTGTTGCGGTGCTGTACGTGGGGAAGGAAACAGAGAGGAAACAATGCTGCTTGGCTCTCACCCCACTTTCAGTCACTTCCCTCATTTTCCACAGGCGGATTATGCCCTTTCAGGTGCTCATTCCCAGGTGGGTGGGCTTTTGTACCTTCTAGGATCCCATGGTCGTCTCCAACAGATTCTCCCGTGAGACTGGCAGTTTTTCCTGCCACTGCATCCCCCATGTTTTTACAGTCAAAGGTTTTGAGGCTTTATTTCCCCATGCTGGAATCTGGTTTGCACTGTTGGTCTCACTCCCCAGTTGTTCCACCTGGTTTATACACATGCAGATGTGGGACCGCCAGTCCACCAGCCACCACCTTGCCTCATGTCCTCTCCACCCTGGCTGACCATCTCTGCCACTTCTACCAGTCTTGATGAATATTTCTTCTTTAACTCTTGTTGTTGGACTTTCATACAGTTCAACTTTCTGGCAATTCTGGTTGTTTTTGTTTTTAAATTAGTTGTTGTTGTTCTTTTGGTTGTGCAAGGAAGCAAAGTGTTTCTACCTACGCCTCCATCTTGGCCGGAAGTACCTCCTCAGACATTTCTTAATAATGTTGTATTTTTAGCTTTAAAAGGGATTAGAAATTCTTAGACTAGTACAACTTCCTTGCTTTACAGATGATGAAACTGGAAGATTAAGTACATTGTCTGAGACAGCAATTTTCAACCTTTTTTTTCTAATTACTAAATAATTAGATAAAATTCATAACTTACTAATTACTAAAATTCTGTGGCACCCCCCAAAATATATTGTTTGCCTGCTCTGACAAATAAATACTGGTATAATTTTGATTCATTCACACTGAATGGGTATATTATTGTGTTGGCTGCTATCATTTTTTTATTTAACAATCCAAGGGAATAGAGGTCAGTGCCCCTAACTAAGAAGTCAAATATTACATATATTAAAAATCTTGCCACAGCACACTGGTTGAAAATCGATGGTCTAGGATAATACAAATAATTATTAATAGTGAAAATTTATGAACTTTCAGGCCGCCCTGGGCTCATTCTACTATGAAAGTTCCACTACTTATTGCTAATCAACATGGTGAGAGGAAGTTTTAAGCCCATTTGTTGGTAATTCCAGTGATATTCACTAATTAAACAATTGTTAATGTCATCCACAATAGTGGGTAGAGCTAATGTTCTTTTGTATCAGCATTTTTGTTGTTGTTGTAGTTCTTTTGGTTTTTGACATTTTATAAACTGAGTTTGCAAGTGGAAGCATTTATTTTCTAATAAACTCAACCTAGACAAAATTGTATTTCTCAAGATTTTTTTCATTATCCATAAGTGAACTTCAGGAAAATGAAAACCCCCTTGAAACAATTTGCAAAATTATGTATGCATATGTTATGTCTATGTACAGGAAATGATCCATAAACTCAAATATGTCCATGGTCCAACAAGGTTAAGAACTTTGTTGGACAAGTGCTAATGACCCTTTCACATGTCTAAAATCTTAGGTAAATGATTTTTAACTTGACTAATATTTTTCTTATGTTAGAGTGGATAGAAAACATAATTTTAAAAGAATAATTCAAAGAGGTTGGCTTACAGTAGCAAGAGGTCACAGCTCATCAGCTAAAAAGTTGGAGAAAATTATTTTTAAAAAATACTCAAAAAGCACAGCTACATACAGATATTAAGTAAAAAGATAAACAGAACTTGGTACTCCTAAAGGTTACTATGGTTACATCTGGTTACTATGGTACAGTAACTGATGTATGTCATTTTAACCCCAATGTATCCAAACAAGGTAAAAATAACAAGAAAATATACATTTTGGAAAACTTCTATCAAAGTACTATTTGTTTTGTTTTAAAGTTTCCCTATATGGTAAAGATAAATCTCACTCTTATTTATAAGCAACCATGCATTATTTCCTGATGCTACATAAATGAGGCATTACTATAACAAATATTTAAGGGTTTAAGATTTTAATTATATAGATAATCCAATACTAAAAGTTTCCACATAACTTTCAAAATTTTACAAGACTTGAGAGCGCCGAATCCTAACCACTAGACCACCAGGGAACTTAAAATTTTACAAGACTTGAAACCCATAATTTTTTTCCAGAAATCACCTTATAGTTGCAGAGTTACTAGAGACAATCAAGCCTCAGATTGGAAACAGGAACAAAGAAAGGATTTTGCAAAAATATTACTAAACTTTTAGAACATGGCTGCTGAACAAATGGCTTCTTCAAATGTAAAAATAAGGTTTTCAAATGGCTATAGAGGCAGTTTGAGAAATCTAACAAGTGCCATATGCACCTCAGCACTAAAAAAACAGAGTTAGGATCATTCATATGCAGTGATATTTACATATAATACCAGGAGAACATTTTAGTAGTGGTGTAACAAGAAAAGAAAAAACTTGGTTTTAGAGCACATTGAAATTGTGCATCTCATACCTTAACTTCTTTGAGTTTCAGCTTCCTTATTCTAAAAACTGAGATAATAAAAACTGATAGGGCTGTTTTTTTCAATCTTTTAAAATAATAGGTTTTATTACATCTGAAGTCATAAATATTCATTACATAATGAGAAGAGGTTGCATTTTTTTAAATTGTATTTTATTGTTTATGTTATTACAGTTGTCCCTGCTTTTTCCTCCTTTGCCCCCCTCCATCCAGCCCTGCCCTCTCCCTCACAGGCAGTCCCCACACAATTGTCTCTGTCCATGGGTCATGAATATATGTTCTTTGGCTAATCCCTTCACCTTACAGCTTCAGGGAGGGGAGGCAAGGGGAGGAGGGTGCTGGATCATAGGGCTGTTTTGAAGATTGAGTTAATGTGTTTATTTGGACACTGCCTAGGCACATAGAATGTGTTCAATAAATTACTTTCTTTCTATCTGAAGATATTTTAATGCTAAAACAGATTGGAGGAGATATATAAGAGATATATTTCAACTCTAATACCTTTTGGCAGAGGAAAACAGTTTTATAAATTGTAGTTCCAGAAGTGATAGTGAGAACAGAGAAACAAAGAAAACACGGCTTCAGGGAGAGATTTTTTGGAACTAGGGTACATCCTATAAAGTTTAACTATCTTCCTTTTAGTATTTAGAACTTACTTTTACTACTAAATGTGACTATAGCTATAATCATAAAGAGTTTTTGTCCTGAAGTCGAATTGTAGGGGTAAGAAAAGAAAGAAACCATTACTTAAATTTTCTCAATATAACAGAAAGCAATGCTGGGGAGGTACTGTTGGAATTTTGAAAGAAAAGGCAAAGGTGTATAAGAGTACTGCCAGGTAGCATTAAGGGAACACTTAAAATTTGAAGTTATGATTTTAAAGTAAGATTGGTCAGCATGGTTAGATTTTTCTCCAGCCTCCGTAAAGATGTAAACATGGTGTAGTCTGAGTTGATTTTTAGGCTGTGTATCACAAAGTAAGAGAAAGTGTGGTTATATGCAAAGTAAAGGAACTGTGGATATATACAAATCAGTGATTTTAATGACTAAAGAATTTAAGCAAGGTTAAGAGAGAAGAGAGGACATTAAGAGAATGAGACAGTGATGGAATGACAGATTAGAGGTCCTGGTATGATCAAAGAATTATTGAAACTGGGGTATTAAAAGGGAATGAGAATAATAGGGGGTAGATGCATAGTATTCAGATTATATTGAAATATAAATGACAAGATCAAGGGCAAATCATGTGAGTAAGTGGCTGAGATATGATAAAGATCAAGATCATTAGAGGAGAATTAAAAAAAAAACACTAGGGTGTCAAAGGATGCAGTACATTGAAATCTCCAAGAATAATTACAGCAGTGGTTTTAGACAGAGCAACACCATAGGGAACCGTTCATGCATCGTGGGAATTGTAGCTCAGCCTTCACTGTTTAAAAACGTCAGTGGAATGCGGGTCAGCAAGCAGGCCCCACGTGCATGGACAGGTTTTCCCCGTGGGTAAATCATGCCTACATTTTTCCTAGGGATAAGGCTTGCTATCGCTGAAACTCCCTTACCCTGGATTAAAAATACAAACGCTGATTGCATATCTTCAAAGTGGCTTCCTGAAAGCCGGTGATAGACCCCTAAAGGCCAGTGCAAGCCCTTTTGCCTTTACGTTTGCAAAAATCCTCCCTTGATGTGCCCTCCTCTGTTGTCTATCACCTAATGCGAACCTATGCATAGTAAATGAAGACCATTCTGATGTAATGTACCCAGAAAAACAATAAAAGCCTGTTTAGGGAGGGGTCGGGGCTCTCTCTCTGATTCAGAGGTGGGCCATGCAGACCCCACGTTTTCTCCCCAGGATCACGTGTGAATTATTTACAAATCGGTCACAACATACGGATTCTGCAGGACAGGATCCATGACACAACACTAAGTCGGGTGGCCTGAAGATGTCAGCAACAGTGAGGGATAATATGATCTGATGACATGAGGGTCATAGAGTATAGTACACTATTCCATATCTTAACCCTGTGGTACAAGAACAGTAAAGAAAAGTTTTTTCTTTAGAGGGCTACAGAGAAAGAAGTAATGTCCTCAGGGGAGCATCAGATTTCTATCACAGCAAGAGAAAAGAAGTAGAGAGCATAGGAGATGTCTCTCAGGATGGACTGTGAATTCTAGTGGACACAGTGGAAGTCTTTCAGAAGGCGGAATAAGGTGGGAAAAGGGAAGAGAATATATGAAGAGGTTAGTATCGGAGATGAGGGGTGACGTGAAAATCTATAGCTTCTAGTGGTGTTTTGCATAAGCAAGGATAAACTTAGATGTGACCAATCTTTGAGGAATTAAGGTACATACTGGTGGTGAAGCTGTACTAATTGATAGACACCTGTCAATAGGAGAAAGATGGTCTAAAGAACTGTGGTCTTAGTTTTAAACACAGGACACCCTCTTGACCCTGTTGAGAATGTTGAGGACATCTGGGCAAGCAAGTTGCTACTTAAGGCACAAAGACTTTACCTTTACTCCTGTCAGTAGCGGGGAGGAAGCATGGTAACATGTGGTTTTAGTTCAAGTGCATAAGTTAGCTCTTACTTCCTATCAGCAGAATGATAGTCTAATTATAAGCATATTATTAATCATGTCAACTTCTGTTGACAAAGTAGAAGAGGTCTGGGAAGGCCGGGTATAGGTTTCAGCTCATGGAGCCCTCTCTTGACTAACTGATGCCTAGACCCAGCCCAGCCAAATTAAATCAGAATCTTTAGAGGCGGGACCCAGGCATCAGTATTTTTTTATAGCTCCTCAGATGATTTTAATGTTCAGTCAAGGTGGAGAACCACTGCTTTATTCTGTTAAGTTATTCCCTCCCATAAACAATTTGACTGCATTCCTGTATGAGGACATCTGTGCTTGCAACTTTTAAAGATGTTTTCCACAATTTAATTCACTACAACAGTTGCTGAGTGCCTATGAGGTATAAGGAATTATGCTAATTGTTGTGGGAGGACCCTTAAAATAAACCAGATTATCTTGGTCTTAAGGAACTTATAGTAGGAGGGATAAGTGGGAGGTATAAACAAAATGCTATAGGAACACAGACTGTATAGAAATCAATCCCTCAAGCAAAAGCTTCACTGAACATTATCTGATATTGAAACTCAGATACTATTAATGTTGAAAGAGGAAGACAAATAAAAACTATCATATTCATTTTACCTGGCAGTGCCAGTAAGCTCAATAACTTTCTGCTTTTTCAAATCCGCTTCATGTGTGGCTGCATCACATTTCTCCTCCATTTTTCTCAACTTTTCAGCTGAATTTTCCCTTTGTTTTTGAAGCTCTTGTTCCAGTTTTGACACCTTGTAAAGCAGTTTTCAGTAAGTATTTAAAATTCAGTCATAGTTCAACATTCTTCAGAAGAAAAATATTTACTTGTATATAAATTTGTTGCCTAGTTTATCATTTTAAGATGTATTACAAAAATCAAAGTATATACAAGGAATTACAGCAGGTCTTTGAATAACGTCATTTCATCCAATGTTGTTTCATCATAACATCAATGAGTTACATACGAACCTAACTCTTGTTTATAACAGTTAGTCTATGATAAAATTGGTTTCGTAATTTGTCATTTCACTTAAAGTCACAGAACTTATCAACAATGTTAAATGAGATTTTACTATAATGTTTTGAAGGACTCCCGGCCAAGATGGAGGCGTAGGTAGACACACTGTGCCTCCTTGCACAACCAAAGGAGGCAAAACAACAATTTAAAAAATAAAAACAGCCAGATCTGACAGAAAACTGAACTGAGTGGAAGTCTGACAACCAAGGAGTTAAAGAAGACACATTCATCCAGACCAGTAAGCGGGGCAGAGCCGGGTAGAGAGCACTCGGCAAAATGCGGTTTGTGGAGCGGTACGGGAAATGCTCCAGCTGCCTGGAGAGGCCTGTGGCCGGCGCGCCTGGCCAAAACGCGGCCAACGCACTTGGCGAAACCGGGGCTGAGACTGGTGGACTGGGCGATCCCTCATTCTCGTGCAGATAAACTGGGAGGAAAAGCTGGGGAGTAGAACAGACCGAGTGGCCCACCAATAGAGGGGAATAAAGCCTCAAACCAACAATTGAATACACCTGTGGGGGTTGAGGTGACAGTGGGAGGAACTCCTGGCCTCACAGGAGAGTTCGTTGGGGAGACCCACAGGGACTTGGAACTGTGCAGGCCCATCCACTCACCCCAGAGCCAGCAAAGAAGGACCCAACTTGCTTGTGGGTAGCAGCGTAAGTGCGGAGAACAGAGCAAGCGCCATTGTTCTCTCAGGCCCCGCCACCCAGCCCCAGAGATGCGTCACAACACAAGGGGTGTGGCCCCGCCCTGGTGAACACCTAAGGCTCCACCCCTTAAAGTAACAGGCACACTGAGAAAAAAAAATGGCCCGAATAAAAGAACACATCAAAGCTCCAGAAAAGATACAACTAAGTGACGAAGAGATAGCCAACCTATCAGATGCACAGTTCAAAGCATTGGTAATCAGGATGCTCACAGGATTCGAAGAAAAACTGTCGCAATTACTTGAACAAATGAGAAGGGATGAGAAGGAAACCGGGACTCAAATCAATGGAGTAGACCAGCAGAAAGAAAAAAATATCCAACCAGAAAAGAATGAAGAAACAAGAATTCAAAAAACTGAGGAGAGGCTTAGGAACCTCCAGGACATCTTTAAACGTCCCAGCATCCGAGTCACAGGGGTGCCAGAAGAAGAGGAAGACCAAGGGATTGAAAACTTATTTGAACAAATAAGGAAGAACTTCCCCAAGCTGGTGAAGGAAATAGACTTTCAGGAAGTCCAGGAAGCTCAGACAGTCCCAAACAAGTTGGACCCAAAGAGGAACACACCAAGACACATCATAATTACATTACCCAAGATTAAAAATGAGAGAATCTTAGAAGCAGCAAGAGAAAAGGAGACAGTTACTTACAAAGGAATTCCCATAAGACTGTCAGATGATTTCTCAAAAGAGACCTTGCAGGCAAGAAGGGGCTGGAGAGAAGTATTCCAAGTCATGAAAGGCAAGGGCCCACATCCAAGAATACTCTATCCAGCAAAGCTATCATTTAGAATGGAAGGGCAGATAAAGTGCTTCTCAGATAAGGTCAAGTTCAAGGAGTTCATCATCACCCAGCCTTTATTATATGAAATGTTAAAGGGATTTATATAAGGCATGGAGGGATATCGACAGGGGAGTGGTGGGGGGAGAGGGGGAAAAGGTGCAGAGAATAGGTAGCATAAATGGTAGGTAGAAAACAGACAGGGGGAGATTAAGAACAGTATAGGAAATGTAGAAGACAAAGAACTTATGTGTATGACCTATGGACAAAAACTAAAGGGTGGGGAATGGGGGGTGGGGGTGGAGGGGAAGAAAGGGGGAAAAATGCGATAACTGTAATAGCATAATCAATAAAACATATTTAAAAAACTTATCAACAATGTTAAGTGAGAACTTACTATAATGTTTTGAAATATATAAAAGCAAAATAGTTTTTAATAATAAAGATATTTCATTCATATACATATTTATAGAAATGGCCATATCTTAACATTAAAATAAGACTGACAAGAATTGAACAAAATAATGGTAAATATTCTCCTTTTTATTATTATCCCCATTTGAAATGTTTTATCTTCTCTTTTCAAACCATGTTCCTCTCCTTCACAAATTGGCTCATTCAGTGAAGGATTCCTAGATTCCTATCTACCCTCAAACATTATAACTTGCTTTTGCTCCCAACATACCTTGCATCTACTCCTATTCATTCTTCCTTCTGTTCTGCTACAGTAAAGGAGGTATTCTTCCTCCTATACAAGTCAAATTACCACATAGGTATTCTGGATTCAATTCCTAACCACTTCCTCAGGAACCTCATACTATTGACTGTCCCTGCTCTCTGCTGTACCTTCAATCTATCTTTGTTCTGGTTTCTTTATATCAGCATGTATATGTGTTCAAAACCTTCCCATCGTAAAAAACTTTCCTTCATATCTTCCTACCTCTACCTCTCTCCAACTACTATACTTTCTTTCCTCCTCTCTGTAGCTCAACTTCTCAGAAGTTTCTATGCCTGTTGCATTTCTCATTCATTCCTCAACCTGTAGCAATCTACAGAAACTGTACGATGTCATCAATCACCTCCATGTTGCTAATTCCAATGGATGTTTCTCAACACTCAATGCACTTGAAATTTGACATTGACTGCAGCAGCCCATGACACCAACTATCATTCCTTACTTCATGAAATACTTACTTTGGCTTCCATGTACCACACCCCTGAGAGATCTGTCCAAGTCAATCTTCTCACCCCTCATTCTATATCCTCTCCCTAGTTAATCTCAGCCACTCCTTATTTTTAATGAACATTTACATGCCTGGGATCTCAAAGTTAGTATCTGGCTAATGACTTTAATATCCTCCCTGATCTTCTAAAACCTGTCACTGAAGAACTAAATACAGGTTATGAATCATTAATTCCAAACCCCCCATTTAAGTTCCAAGAATAAAAATAAAATAGTACCTGGGTAGCCCTGGCTGGTGTAGCTCAGTGGATTGAGCACAGGCTGCAAACCAAAGGATCATGGTTCAATTCCCAGTCAGGGTAAATGCCTGGGTTGCAGGCCAGGTCCCCAGTGGGGGCCAGGTGAGAGGCAACCACACATTGATGTTTCTCTCCCTCTCTTTCTCCCTCCCTTCCCTTCTCTCTAAAAATAAATAAATAAAATCTTTAAAAAATTAAAAAATAAAATAAAATAGTGCCTGGGTAAAAAGGGAAGGATACCATGAAAAATCTACCTACTCTCTGCTTAATTAAATAGCACACTTATAAGCAGAAAGAACCTAAAGATGAGTAATAATCTGAAAGAATATGGCATAGAACCTATGCATAATGGAACAGAAATGAAAGCTAGAAAAATATTTGCTAAAAAATTTACTCCAAATACTAAAGAAAATTTTAGACGTAAAGTCCTCTAGACCCTCAAAGAAAGAGAACACAAAAAATCTCTTAAAATAAAGATCATGAAGAATAAAATTACCAAATGAAAAATACAAATGAACTGGCAGACTTTGGAGGTAAACAAACAGAAAAAAAACGTAAGATCATTAGAGAAATGAATACAACTGTAGAAGGAATAAGAATTATAATCAATCCTGCAAAACCCAGAGTCAATGACAAGAAATCTAGGAACTGGGACTCTCATACAGATGAGATGAAGAAATCCTTCAGGATAAGGCTCTATGTACATCAGGCATGTCAAGCAATAGGTCTAGACTTTAACAAACGGGGCAGAGAGTTATAGCAGTGAGGTCTCTAAAAAAAGAAAATACATAATACCTGACTGATAAGTCTGAATTTACTGACAGGAGATTCTTTAGCTCCACTGGAGAGGTTGAGTATAAATTCAGAATACACAGTAGTGAGATTACACAGAACTATCATTTTCTAATGTATATGTTTCTGTAAGTTTGAAAAGAGAGAGAGAGAACAAAAGGTGTGAAATATCTGTCTGAAGAATTCAGATGATTTTGGTAATAAATGAAAGAGCAAAGATTGGATACCAGTATAAATTTCCCTAGGACTCTTTCTTTGGAATAATAACTTATTAGAAATAAGTAGTTCCCTAGGGATTTTTCTTTTAGGGCACTGCTTTGGAATTTCTTTAGGGATTATCACAGATGTGTTGATCCAAAAAGAAGAAATTGGAAGGTATGATGATTCACATTGGTATTATATTCAGGTCCAAGAAGAAAGAAGAGATAGAAAAAGAAGTCTAAATTATAACCAAGTTATATGGAATGACAAAATGGGCCTATGGTATTACATGGTCACATTACACAGGAATAGAACTTTTATCCACTTAATAATGTAAATATAGAATATTTCTTATAATATGAACTCTCTGAGGTCAAACAGCAATTTATATAACAAAAAATGTATTAGCAATTATAAAAATTTCTATTTCATACAAGTAAAATAATTCTGACCAATAATATATACCTGTTTTTCAAGTTTAGTTTGAACGTCTTCTAGCTCTCCATTTCTTATTGTCTCTTGTTGTAACATTTGCTGCTGGTGCTGAAGAGTATGCTGTAGAATAACATTTTGCTCAGAAGTCTCTTGAACACTGTGATTTCTCATCTTTAGCTCTTTCTGTAAACAATAAACCTAACAAATATATACATTTCTCATTATAATGACGTTTCAAATAAAAAGCAACACAATGTCCAAGCTGTCTGCCTTATTAGATAATGATTCCACTTGTCATGCGGGACAATTGTATTTATAGCTACAGGTTATTATGTGGAAGGGCAGAGCCCATTTTTCTGATGAGATATGTTAGAAGGGCGTGCTTATCGAGTTGGCTCTTGGCTGGCATCTGGGAATGTGGATTTTGACATTCCCTAAGAAATGAGATTGTTTTGCCTGGCTAGGGCATTGAATCATGGTTTCCTTCTGTGAGTCTGGAATTTTAATACTTACAGTTGTTCCGATGTAACCAACCCCCCTAAAATAGCTTGATCTTTTGAGTCATAAGCAGGCTTCCCTGGGCAGGAATACTGCAGATGTTACCATATTTCACTGCTGCAGAGTGAAGTATGTTCTTTGTGACCCCTCCCAGAAGAAGAAAGAGAATATAGGAAGCCATGGATTTCTCTATAATCCCACTGACATATCTCTTCCCCTTCCTGATAACAAATTACAGCCATGAAAGCACTGCATGTTATGTGCTATTTATTACATTACTGTTGCTATTATTGCCATTGTTTGTAAAATGATATACTAGCAATGCACTTTTGAATATTGATGATCCAAAAAACACCTAAAAGAATGACAATCAAAATAAGAAATCAGACTCATTCATTCCAAATATTCAAAACTTCAATACTGGACTCCCCCAAAACTGCTTTAAAAGATACCTTTGAGGTTATCTGAAAGTATCTATTAAGAGGGAAAAAACATGCCCTTTGTCCTAAAAATCCAAATTCTAAAAATCTGCCCAAAAGAGATTATTGTTAAAATTGTATAAATAATGCAGTATAATTTAATGTTCACTTTATAATACTGTTCACCTGCTCCCCACAGGAGGTTAAATAAATGATGACATATCATCTGATTTAAAGTGATGCCACCAATTTAAAAGACAGTAGCAAATATAAAAGTTTACAAAATGAAATTAAGTGAAAAAAGCAATTACATTTCACTAATGTAATTATGAAAACACGTAGGCAAATAGAAAAGTGAAAACTTACATATTAGAGAGTGGACTGTAGGTAAATCTTCAAACACATAGGCAAATAGAAAAGTGAAAACTTAAGTATTAGAGAGTGGACTGTAGGTAAATTTTTAAAAGATTTCTTATTGCTCTTCCCCCATAAGCAGCCTAATGGAGATGACCTCTGAAAATCATTCGCTATTCACTTGACCCAAACCCACTCCACAACATCATGCGACTCAAGAGGATCAAATCTTCATGTTCACTTTAAGAACACTCATGAAACTGCTCAGCCATCAAGGGTACGCGTATCTGAAAAGTCACCAAACATCAGAAGGATGTCACTTTGCAGAAGCAATGTGTGCCATTCTGTTGTTACAATGGTGGAGTTGGTAGGTGTGCTCAGGCCAAACAGTGGGGCCAGATACAGGTTCAGTAGCCAGAAAGAGGGCTGAATTTTTGCTGCACGTGCTTAAACATGCAAAGAGTAACGCTGAGCTTAAGGGTTTAGATGTAGATTCTCTGGTCATTAAGCACATACAGGTGAACAAAGCTCCCAAGATGAAGAACTTATAGAACTCATGGGAGGGTTAACCCATACATGAGCTCTCCCTGCCACAATGGCATGATCCTTACTGAAAAAGAGCACATTGTTCCTAAACCAGAAGAGGAGGTTGCAGAGAACAAAAAGATATCCCATTATAAACTAAAGAACAAAAATATTTAGGGCCTGGGAGTAAATCCAGCAAACAATAAATGCTAATAAAAGTAAAAAAAAACAAAACAAAACCAGAATTCTTACTGTTGCTTCTGTAATAAGTATTTTAAAATGAAGGAAAATAAAGCCATTCCTTTAAAGCAAAGAATCCTTCCAATAATTATCATTCCGAGGGTGAAAAAAAGAAGGAATTTCAAACATGTAAGAAACAGTGGAAGAGAATACTGACTTGGTTCTTTTTTCTAACTGTCCAACAGTTGAACACTCATCAGCGTCATGAAGGGCTTAGGGGCCAAATATTGTTTGCTCATAATTGAAATAAAAATTTCAAACTTCTTCATCATATGATGATGTTGTAAACTTGAAGAACTTTAGATCTCACATGCAACTAATCAATTTCTAATCCTATTATTATAGTCCTTTCTTAGGCTAATCTTTTTTACTTACTTTTGTCTGTAGGAAAATAATTTACCACAAATATGTATCAGTATCACCTACTTTCTTTGTTTTCTCTCTGCCATCTCCTGAGAAAAATGCAAATCACACTTTGACAGTTTATTTTACATAGAACTGACTTGCCTTCAAGATAAGTTTAAATACTATTTTTTTCTTTACTGGTACATTGTTTTATACTTACTTTCCTATTCAGAAAAATAAATAAATAAAATATGAAAATAGACAAAGCAGCAGAAAAAAAAAATAAGGCCTTACCAAAACACTAAGAAAGCCATAATAACAATAAAAAATTTATTTCAGTAGTCAAGCCACTGGCAAAATAATTTAAATTAAAAATTCTGAAGTATCTAATATGTTGGCTATATCGAAATATAACTCAAAAAATTAATCTGTATCTATCAAATTTATTGCACTACCATTTAACTTCCATTTAACTTTACTCTAGAAGTCAACACTATATGACAAATAATTTTTAGATTATATTTGCTAAGTTATTACATTCAGAGAATAAGCTTTTCCTAAAGGAGTCATTATTTTATAACTAAAGTCAAAAGTTTACATTATAAAATCTACTTTACAATTAAGTTTATCTAACATTAATGTATAATCCAAAGAAAAGACACTCTCATAATTATTACTTAAATAAAATACAATAAGCCCTGGCTGATGTTACTCAGTGTATTGAGTACTGGCCTGTAAACTGAAAGGTTGCCATTTCAATTCCCAGTCAGGGCACATGCCTGGGTTGTAGGCCAGGTCCCCAGTTGGGGGTGTGTGAGAGACAACTAACTGATGTATCTCTCGCACATGGATGTTTCTCTCCCTCAATTTCTCCCTCTCTTCTCCTCTCTCTAAAAATAAATAAAATCTTTAAAAAAAACAATACAAATAAATTTTTTATTTTATATAAATATAAATATAAACTAGAAAATATAAATATAACCCCAAAAAGTTATGATATGATGCCAATTCCTCAAAATATAAGTCCATCAATCTGAATAGGTATTTATTATTAAAATTATTGATTTTAATAAATAAATGCTTTACACAGAAAATTTTTAGGTTTATTCACATCTATTTTGTGTTTATTTTCTTCTATTCTGTTGACAATGTAATTTTGCATGAACACACACTTTTATCACTTTTAAAGCATTTTAATATGGAATTAAAATATTTTTAAAATAATTCAGGACCCCAAAGTCACTATTATTTTAATCATAAATTTATTTATTTTCAACACATGGGAAAGAATATTTGCCTGAGTAATGCCCTCAGAGGAATATTTATTCACTTGTTCTCATGGATAAACAACTGGTAGTTTGTATAACTGGCTAACTTTCTACCAATATGTTCTGGAGCCACTTAATTACTCAGCTAGTATGTGAGTTGGAAATATCCAGTTATTTAAAAGATTAAAACATCTTTATAATATTCTCTATTATTAACAGAATAGATGTACTAAGAATTAAATCAAATTTTCTAAAACCTAACTATAGATGATGAAAAACCTCACAACTTTGCTGTAATATTAATTATATTAACCATCCTTAGTTTTCTCTGTAAGACATAATTTGCTCTGAAGACAAATAAGTCAAAAGTAAGTTAATGTATGAGTCAGTGCCTGAAAAAAGTAAATAGTAATTGGATTTGTCTCCATGTTTCATATCAATATATACAAAGAAATGAAAGATGGCCTTTTAGGTAAGCTAATGCACATGTACTTAAGCCAATAATTCAGTAAATAAAAGAGCTTACAAATCTTTCTTACTTATTCTCTAGTAAGGTGGTACATACCTGACTACCACTTCTGATTTCTAATTCAGTTAGCAAATTTTTAAAGATTTTATTTTTTTAGAAAGAGGGGAAGAAAGGGAGAAAAAGAAGTAGAGAAACATCGATGTGAGAGAGAAAACATCGATTGGTTACCTATCTTACGCACCCTGACCAGGGACCAAACCCACAACCCAGGAATGTGCCCTGCCTGAGCAGGAATAGAACAGGAGAACTCTCACTTTGTGTGATGACGACCAACCAACTAAGCCACACTGGTCAGGGCTAAATTTTTTTTTAAATTATTGATGATTTTAGAGAGAAGGGAAGTGAGTGAGGGAGAGGAAGGGATGGAGGGGGAGGGAGGGAGGAAGAGAGAGAATGATTTGTTGTTCCACTTATTTATGTATTTATTGGTTGCTTCTTATATGTGCCCTGACTTAAGATCAAACCCCAAACCTTGGCATATTGGGACAATGCTCTAACCAACTGAGCTACCTGGCCAGGGCTTCTAATTCAGTTTGAACCTCAGTTTATATTTTTAGCTATTTTGAAAAAAAGCTGAGAGTTAATTTTGGGTAAGTGTTAATTATCTACCTAGTCTCTTGATGCTGTTTCCAAGAATGATCTTATTACAAACACTGTCTATCTCCAGATTCCATCTCTCCTAGATCCTTTTACACTATAGTATAACTGAGGGCTCTAGAGTAAATGCCTAAATAATATTTTAAAGGAGATTGTGGCAAAAAAGAGAAGACATTCATATTTTAAAAAGTCAAGGTATCTACAGTTTAGGCAATTTAATTTCCAAATATTGGAGTGGAGAAATACATATGCCCATCTGTCAAAGATGCTATAAAAACCTTTATGAAGGGAAGTGGAAAAAAGATGACAGGACCATATAAAATATAACGACTTCTTTTTTTTTCCACATCTGAAGTTATGTAATTACGTGGTGCATCTAAGTCTGGAGTGCTGGCCTTAGAGCTACCTTGATTTCCTCCTGCTCTGCTCTGTGTATTGCAGGTAACTGCCCTCTGGATAACATAGATTTTGCCACTGGGAGGGGCCAGTAGTAGAGTTCTCCTCTACAGTCCAGTTTCTACTAGAAAGACTCTTTCTCTGTGACCCTAGCTCCACCAAGCAGACCTGCTACCCGGCTATCATCACATCAACTCTTCTTGATATTCATCTATCCCTAAGGACATTAACTGGATCCCTTCTATGATACCCTGAGTCACCTTAGCATGCTTCGATTGGCTTTTCTCCTCTTCCATCACCTGTGTACCTACTGCTCTGTTAAAAAATTCCTCCACTTTAAAGATACAGAAGGGCTTCTGCTTTTCTGGTTGGACTTTTCTGCTGCATTGAAGTCAACTTAACAAAGACTTATAGGAGGCTATTTCTAAACATAATTTTAAGGTTTATATATACAATACAGGGGTTGGTAAAAGTAGGTTTACAGTTATTTGTATGGAAAATAACACAATAATAAATAATAATACAAGAATAAACTGTGTTTCACATACTCATAACTGTAAACCTACTTTTGCCAATACTGTATTATAAATTCTAACAAAGAAATATAGGAATCCCTCAAAGATTATTCTGAGCAAACATTTACTGAGTATCTATAATGTCAAAAACAAAGTGGTAGACAATGAGGATACAAATAGATAACTCGATAAACAGGTACAGATAACTCAAGAAATATCTTCTAATATCAAAAACTCATCTCAGTAAAGTTAACTTCTAATTCTCAGTCCTTCAGACAACTAGGAAAAACAAAAGCAAAATGGAAAATATTTTAAGAATTTTATACTTCTAAGCCTCAATGTTCTAAGTGTTAATCAACTATATTAGACTTTTTATATGAGCTACATAAAGATGTATTTATAAAGCATCTTAAAAATAAATAGTAGCTCAGAAAAATCACTTGAAAAATAGTCAATATATAAAGAAAATATTCATTTACCTCTTCAGATTTCTTCTTTAATTGTTTTTCAAACTTTTCCTTATTTCCTTCCAATTGATTTAAATGCAAGGCAAGTTCTTCCTTACAAATTTCCAATGCTGAATCTAACTGTCTGACCTAAGCAGGAAAAATGCAAAAAAGAAAAATCAACTTAACAGTGAGTCTTTATTATATGCTCAATATTTTACAGATTTATGTCCTAATGTTAACTCACTATTTCAAACAGTGATTATACAGTCAAACATAGGATATAAAATGCTATTACAGAAGAGATTTACTTAAAAATTAATTTTTCATTAGAAACTAGCAAACCAGAGACTGTAGTCTTAAAAAACAAAGAGGACTTGAACATGTGAAAAAGGGCATTCCAGGATGAGGAAGTTCGGAGTATGTTCAGAGTTAAGTTACTATAAAAGGAAATGGTGAGAAGCTGGCAGGTGCTGTGGGTATCAAGAGTATGAATTTGTTGGAGATGGGTATTTGGGCGGTAAGTCTGGCAAGACAGATGGGCCAACTACCAAGAATCTGTAAGGTAAATATTTTTTTCCCTAAAAAGGTAAGCAGTATTTAAGCCTACTCCTTAAGTTCCCTTAATCAAGAAAAATGGAAAATTGAGTACAAACTGGTATATCATGCTAACAATGCTATAGCGTGAATATTCTCAATATGCTGAAGTAAGAAAATGAAAATGTGTTTTTTTCAGTGAAGGGAAGGAAACCGGGACTGAAATCAATGATCTGGAACAAAAGGAACAAAAGGAACAGTCAACTGGAACAGATAGAACAAACAAGAATTCAAAACACGAGGAAAAGCTTAGGAACTTCTGGGACAACTTTAAACGTTCCAACATCCAAATCATAGGGGTGCCAGAGGAGAAGAGGAGGAGCAAGAAATTGAAAACTTATTTGAAAAAAAAAAATGAAGGAAAACTCCCCCAATCTGGTAAAGGAAATAGACATACAAGTCCAAGAAGCTCAGAGAGTCCCAAAGAAGTTGGACTCAAGGAAGAACACACCAAGATACATCATAATTAAGTTACCCAAGATTAAAGATAAGGAGAGAATCTTAAAATCAGCAAGAGGAAAAGAGAGAGTTACCTACAACAGAGTTCCCATAAGACTATCAGCTGATTTTTTATTTATTTATTTATTTATTTTTTAAAGATTTTATTTATTTATTTTTAGACAGAAGAGAAGGGAGGGAGAAAGAGAGGGAGAGAAACAGCAATGTATGGTTGCCTCTCACATGGCCCTCACAGGGGACCCGGCCCGCAACCCAGGCATGTGCCCTGACTGGGAATCGAACCGGGACCCTCTGGTTCCCAGCCCGCGCTCAATCCACTGAGCTACACCAGCCAGGGCTATCAGCTGATTTTTTAAAAGAAACCTTAGAACCAAGACAGGGTGGAAAAAAGTATTCAAAGTCATAAAAAGCAAGGACCTACATCCAAGATTACTGTATCCAGCAAAGCTATCATTTAGAATGGAAGGGCAGATAAAGTGCTTCCCAGATAAGGCCAAGTTAAAGGAGTTCATCATCACCAAGCCTTTATTATAGGAAATGTTAAAGCGAATGTTAAATGTTATCTAAGAAAAAGATGATAAAAAATATGAACAGTAAAATGACAACAAAGTTACAACTATCAATAACTGAATCTAAAAAACAGAAACAAACTAACCAAATAACCAAGGAACAGAATCACAAAAATGGATATCAAGTGGAGGGTCATCAACAGGGAAGGGAAGCGGGGAAAATAGAGGGAAAGGTAAAGGGAATAAGAAGCATAATTGGTAAGAATAAAATAGATGGGGAGAGGTTAAGAATAATATAGGAAATGGAAAAGCCAAAGAACTTGTACGTAGGACCCGTGGAAATGAACTAAGGGGATTAATGCTGGAGGGACAGGGGTGCAGAGCAGAGAGGGTAAATGGGAGAAAAAAATGAAACAACTATAATAGCATAATCAATAAAATATACTTTAAAAAGAGAAAACGTGTTTTTAATTAATTTACTTTTAATAAAGAGGGGAAGGGAGGGAGAAAGAGAAGGAGAGAAACATCAATGTGAGAGAGAAACATTGATTGGCTGCCTCTCATATGCGTTCCAACCAAGGACCAAACCCACAACCCAGGCAAGTACTCTGACCAGGAATCGAACTGGTAATCTTTCGTTTTGTGGGATGATACCCAACCAATTAAGCCACACCAGTCAGGGCTGAAAATGTTTGTGTCACCTAGGGAAAATAAAACTTAGGAGAAGGCTGTTTTTGCTTTGAATCAGTGAAAATATTTTCAGAAGGGCAGCAAGTGACTTGGTCAAGGGTTTCTATAGCTGCAAATGCTTTATACTACCCATTAAAGAGCAAATGAACAATAAACAACCCAAATCAACAAGTTTATTTTTCAAAAAATTATTTGAAGGGCCAATTTGCATACATGCTCCATATTTCTTCTGCTAGTAAGAATCTTATCTTGCTTCTTTCTTTTCATTATTGTATTGATAACGCTGAGCTTCTTGGGGGGTGTTTCTTTCCCTCTCCCTTAATGTTAATAGCATTCTAGTGCAAAAGACATCTCAACAAGATAAGCAGAAAAAGAGAAAAATTCCCTCTACCAATTCACTAACAAGGCCAGGACTAGTGTGATGCAGAGAAGGTGCCTCGGGCTCAAAATTTAAGTGGACACTAAGGATCATCCAAGTTCTGACCCTCCCACTTGTACAACTCTGAGAGTAAGCATCTCCTTAAATTTTGCTCTAAAGGCCTCTCACATGATTCACCTCAGTCCCACCTTTGTTTGATAAGTCTGGGGTAGAGCAGATACTCAGCAAGTTAAACAAGTTCCCAGGTGATGCTAATGCTGCTAGTCAATAAAGCATGTTTTGAGCAACAGGCTATAAAAAACATTTTTAAATAATTGCAAAAATTTCAGTATGTACTGTGTATTGAATGATGTTATTGAATTATTGTTTATGTTCTCTGGTAGGTATAGGTGGTATGGTCATGTAAGAGAAAGTTTCTGTTCATAGGAGATATAGCTTTAAGTATTAAAGGCATAAAGTGTTATGACATCTGCAACCTTTTCTCAGGTGGTCTGGCAAAAAGGAAGTGTGTGAGCAGGGGTGGGATTAGGTGGGTGCAAACACAAGCGGGTATGTGTGTGCAGAGAGAGATGAAGTGAGTATAGCTAGAGTTTAACAAACAGTGAATCTAGGTGAGGGCTATAAAGATATTCTATATACTCTTCTTTCAATAATTTTGTAGGATGGAATTTAATTAAAATTAATAAACCACTAAAATTAATAAATATTGATAAAAAACAAACTACTACTCTGAATCTCATATAAATACATGTCATTACTTTATACAAACCACTTACAAATATAAGTATTTGTACTGTTCTTATGAACCAAAAACCTCCTTAGGGCACAGTCTGGGGACACCTAGATAAGAGTTCTAAACTACCCTTTCTTCAACAAAAGCGCCTAAGCCCTTCTTTTTTGTTTGTTTTTCCACTTACAATTTTCTTTGAGGGGAGAAAAAGAATCTGGAGTGGTAAATAAAACCAAAACAAAGCAAAATAAAAAAATTAAATCTCTGAATCTAATAAGCACTTTCTCAACTTTCTATTTAATAGAAGAGAACATAATGGCTTTAGTTCACTGGTTTCTTGTTACCTGTTTGGAATTTACATCAATCTTCTAGCTTTCATTAAGCTAAAAGCTACATCATACTTTTATGTGACATAACTTTAAAGTGATTCTTATAACTCTCCTCCAGATAGAAAATTTGTGATATTTCTTATGCAAAGAACAAACTGAAACATGCAGAAGGGCATGACCAAAAGTCAGGAAAGGTAGTAATAACATAATCAAGAAAAGAGAACTAGACTTCAAACTTCTACTTTGTTGCTACAAATATCCTATATGTTAAGAATCATTTAGTATAGCTTGAGTCATAAGAATTCTGTTCCTTATTTTGACTTTTCCTCCAATAACAGCAAAATTATTAAAGGTATCAAGGGAATAAAACCCAACATCGTAATTTACTCTTTCACTGATTTCCTTCCTGTTTCAGATCTGGTTATTAACATGAGGAAATAATTTACCAAGTGGTTGGCCAGATGTGTTAGGTAGTTTAAAGAAAAATAGGAGTTAAGTGGCAATATGAATTTTATTTAATAAAATTATTTCATGCCTACAACCTTTGTACAGTAATATTTTTTAATGTTAATGATCTTAGAGATTAATTTTACATGAGTAAATAAATTGATATGGCATGAAATGTTAAAAGTTTTGGAAAATACTATAGGAAAGTTATGGATAAGCCTGTTACTGTGTTTACAAAGGTACATGAGGTCACAAAATGGACTAGAAAATGGAGCACTATGAAAAATGTACTGAACAACATTGATTTTTAAAAATCCTTTATATTCAAGCTATATATGACAGAATAAAGGTAGCAGTGTGCTTGGATCTATTTTTTACACTAAAAATGCAAATGAGGAAATATTGACTACATAGTAATTACTTATTAATTAATGTACCTCGTTTTATGTACCTCGTTAATTTAATTCTCACACTATTGTTATCATTATTTTACAGAAAAAAAAATTAAAGTTCAGAGGACATAAATAACCCAGGCAAAGTTACAATCAGTTAGTAAACACACTGAAGCAAGAACTGAAACCCAAGTCAATTCAGCTCCAAATCCCATACTTTTAAGCATAAAGATATATTAGCCACAAAACTATATTTTATTTGGAAATTCTGAATTTATCCCCTAATTAATCTTAGAACAGATTAAAAGAAACAAAAGTAGACTGCATGTAGTTTCATCTCCCTTCACTTTCTCTTTTAATTCTTTACTAGTAATGTTAGTAAGTAGCTAATGTTAAAAAAAAAAAACAGAGGTTAGATAATATACAAGGCAAAAAAAGGGGTTTAGATATTATACAAACTAAATTATTAACTATCAAATAATTAAGATCACATTGAAGAAAATATACTTACAGAAACTAAGCCCACTAATCTACGTAAAATCTTTACCTCTTAATTGATTTTTACCATAAACAATTTTTACAATTTATAGGGAAAAGCAAATAAGCTACAGGAATGACTCCATTAAGAAAAAATTTCTTTAAAATGTTTAAAGTATTAGCATCCTAACCTTGATTGTTTCTTCAGATACTTGGTTCTGTAATGCTTTCAAAGCTTCATCTTTCTTCACATTTTCCTTTTCCATTTCCTGAAAACATACATATTAGTAAGCAAAAGTGTAAGTATGCATATAAATATTTTGGCATTACTGATGTGCTGTTAAACAGTTGATAGAATTAAAAGTATGTTACAGAAACATAAACTAAAAGTACTACTCACCCCCCAAGAACCTTTTTTTTTTTTTTAAACACTCACTTGAGGATATATTTTTACTGGTTTTAGAAAGAGAGGAAGGCAGGGGAGAGAGAGAAAAACACTGATATGAGAAACATACATTGGTTGCCTCCCATACCCACCCCGACTGAGTATCAAATCTCAGTCAGGTTATATGCCCGGAGTATCACACCTCAGTCAGGTTATATGCCTGGATCAGGAATCGAACCCATGATCTTTTGGTGTACCAGATGATGATGCTCCAACCAGCCAATCCACCCAGCCAGGGCTATCAGTCAGCTCTTAAACAGCATTTTTATAAAGATGGTTTACCCCTTTGCTTTCTGTCAAGAGTCTGTCTAGTGATTCAAGATGATGTTGTTTGCATATTATGTCTTGCTGCAAAATGGACATAGTCTTTTCTTGCTCTTTAAATTGTTGATCTTTTTTCTCTAGTTGAGATTCAAGCTAAACAAAAAAATGAGATTAATTTTTCTCAAATTTTTAAAATATTTAAATATACAAGAGATATACTTTCATGTTGAATTACTATTGAAATTACAATTTTGCATTTTGCCAAATTTTCTTTAGTCTTCCTCCTTTTAGAGAAGAAATGAAATCACATACCCATGTCTTATTCCTTTACTCCTTCATCAATACTATGCTGAAACCGACCTGTATTATTTGGTGGTGTGTTTCATTTTTATACATGCTTTTCGTGCTTTTAAATACTGTATCTGCAGACCCATGAACAATATGTAATGTAATTTTGTTGAGTATTTTTGCTTCGACATTCATAAGGTTTTAGTCTATGTTTCTTTTGTGATACTGTCTATGCCTTAATTCAATATCATGGTAATGCTGGCCTCACCAAATGAGTTGGGAAGTCATCCTTCCTCTTTATTCTGGAAGAGATTGTGTAGAATTGTTATTAGTTCCTTAAATGTTTATTAAGAATTTATCAGTGAAACCACATGGGCTTGCAACTTAATTTTTTTGAAAGTTTATTTAAACTACAAATCCAATTTTTTCTGTCTTACTGTGATTAGTGTCTTTCGAAGAATTGATTTAATAGAAATCATCAAATTAATGTGCACAGAACTGTTTGTAGTATTCCTTTATTAACCTTTAATATCATCAGGATCTGTAGTGCTGCACTTAATCATTCCTGATATAGGGAATTTGTGTTTTCTCTCCTTTTTTCTTGGTCAGACTGGCTAGAGGTTTATAAATTTGTTGATCTTATCAAAGCTGGTTTTCACTGATTTTCTCTATATTCTCTTTTCAATTTCAGTTCTTTCAAATATGATTTTTACTATTTCCATCTTTCAGCTTCTTTTGGGTTGATTTTGCTCTTCCCTTCCTGGTTTCTGAAGGTTTCGATTACTGATTTTTAATATATACATTTAATGCTATAAGCTTCCCAGAACTGCTCTAGCTACATCTCACTAATTTTTATGTCATGTTTTCATTTTCATTCAGTTTAAAGTGTTTTAATTTCACTTGAGACTTACTCTTTGATCCATGCGTTATTTAGAAGTGTGTTATTTAGTTCAAATATTTGGAGATTTTTCAGACATCTTAATTGTTTCTGGTTGTTGTTTGTTTGTTTTTTTAAGATTTTTTATTTATTTACGTTAGAGAGAGGGGAAGGGAGGGAGACTGAGAAGGAGAGAAACAGCAATGTATGGTTGCCTCTCACATGGCCCTCACTGGGGACCCGGCCCGCAACCCAGGCATGTGCCCTGACTGGGAATCGAACCGGGACCCTCTGGTTCCCAGCCCGCGCTCAATCCACTGAGCTACACCTGCCAGGGCTTAATTATTTCTAGTTTAATTCCACTGTGGACAAAGAACATTCTGTGCATGGTTTTAATTTTTACATTTGATAAAATTTACTTTGACCGGGTGTATATACCGTGGTGAATGTTTCAGGTGCACTGGAGAAGAATGTATATGACGTCTGCATGGAAAAAGTCCAACCATTGTTAATATAACAAGAATGGTTTGTGTGACATCAGTGTAACTGGGCAGCTAAGAATGGACTGGAATGCACACACATGAATAATGATGACTTAGTATACTAGTCAGTGGTGGCAGTAGACACCATTGAGTGACCACGTGTACTATGTGGCCGTCGCATTCAAATGACTGAGCAAGTAGAGCAATGAATCTGCATCAAATTTTGCATTAAACTTGAACATTCCTCTGTAGAAACTATTCAGATGATTCAAGAGGCCACAGCTATGGGCAACTGGTGACTGGCAGCTTAATCCCAACAAAGCACCTGCTCATGTATCATGTCTCGTGCAGAGTTTCTTGGGGAAACATCAAATCACCTAGGTGACTCAGCCCCCCCTATAGGTGACTCAGCCCCCCTACAGGCTTAGTGCCCTGAAACTTCTGGCTTTTCCCAAAACTAAAATCATCTTTGAAAGGGAAGAGATTTCAGACCATCAATAAGATTCAGGAAAATCCAACGGGACAGCTGATAGTAACTGGGAGAACTGTGTGAGGTCTCAAAGTGCCTACTTTGAAGGGGACTGAGACATCACTGTCCTATATACAATGTTTCTGGTATCTTGTATCTTCTTCAATAAATGTCTCTGTTTTTCATATTACATGGCTGGATACCTTCTGGAGAGACCTCATATTCTGTTGTTGGGTGGAATATTCCATAAATGTTAAGTAGGCTAAATTGATTGACACTGTTGTTCAAGTGAGTTCTATATCCTTGATTTTTTTTTGTCAACTTATTCTACTGATTACATAAAATAGTAGTGTTGATGTCTCCAACTATAATTACGGATGACCATATTTTTCAGACTATAAGATGCACTGGACCATAAGATGCACCTAGGTTTTAGAGGAAAACAGGAAAAAAATTATGAGGCAAAAAATGTGGTAAAATATTTAATAACATAAATAATATTTCACCACTGTTAATGTAAACAGAACTCAACAGCAGCACTAACAATCATTATTACTGACTTTAAGCTTTAAGCACAGAAACTCCTCTAATCATCAGGGAACCCCAAGAAATCGTCACTACTGTCCACGTTTATGAAGCTCAGTCCCTCAGAATCACTAGTATCACTGTCTTCACTCTGATCATAGAGGATGTCATCTTCAGAGCCATCTAAGGCATTGCTGATGCCACATTTTTTGTAGGACCTCACAACGGTTTCATCCTTAACTGACTGCCATGATGTTTTCACTCACTCACAAACTTGGGTGATGGTGGGCCTCTTCATCCGTCCAGTTGGTGTCAGATCATGATTTCCAGCAGCCATCCATTTGCTCCACTCTTCTCTCATGAAAGCTTTAAATGGCTTGTTGACGGAAACGTCCAAAGGTTGCAACTGGCTGGTAAGCCCCCCAGGAATTACGGCTAGATGGGTTTTCTCTTCTTTAAATCTCTTTTTTGTGGCTTCAGTGATATGTGCCCTAAACTGGTCAAGCACTAATAGAGTAGGTTTTTTCAGAAGCCCTCGAGGACATTTGGACCATGCTTTTTCTATCCATATCTTCATGCCATTTTTGTCCATCCATCCTGTCATGAACATGAACAATAACTCCTCTTGGGATTGCCTCTTTTGGCATGTTTTTTGTCTTGAAAATCAGCATTGGTGGCGTTTGGTATCACTTTTTCAGTTGGAGGTGGCCCAAAGTGTCTCTCCACTGCTCTGTTCCCATGTTTTTTGGTTTACTTCACTACCTCCAGTTTAAAAGGGATTTTATATGAAATCCTTTTCTGCTTTGACATCTTTCCACAATTACGATAGTTCAGCAGGAGACTATGGTACACTATTGTGTCTTTCTACAACAAAATACAGTAATGACAGAACTATCAGCACTGTGTCCTTCATAGTTATGGGGGCCCTGCAGCTGAGAACATCAGTGGATGATGCACTGTTATGGGGGATCTGCTGCTGACACTCTCAGGGGAGGACCTGCTGCCAACCTGTTATGGGGGACCTGCTGCTGACACTGTTATGGGGAATCTGCTGCTGACACTTTTAGGGGAGGATCTGCTGCTGGAGGGCCACAGGATGTGCAACTCTCTTGTATGGGGACAGCAGTTTTGCACAACCTGTGTGGCTCTGCAGCTGTTGCCAAATTACAGCTCCCACCATCCCAACCTGTCCAAGCATGATGGGAGTTCTAGTTTTGCAACAGCTGCAGAGCCACATTGACAGGTGACCCTGCAGTGGAATTTGCCCATGTTAATGTTAATGGGGGACACACCAGTCACGTGATGGAGGCACATACGGGCACCGCAAGCTTTCTTCTCCTAACTTGCCTGCACCACCTGTACCCTCCTCCCTAGCACTATAGTATGCCGCAGCGGGACTCCACTCCTGCCTCCCTTGCTTCGCACCACCGGGACATCCCCTCCTCTCAGCCCAGGGCCTGCAGCTTCTCTCCACTCCTGCCAACCCCCACTTCCTGCAGTGGCAACCCTGCTCCTGTCTCCTGTGACCCCGCTACACTGCCGCCCCTCCACAGCGAGGCAGGTAAGCTATATTTGGACTATAAGATGCACCTCCATTTTCCTCCCAAATTTGAGGGGGGGAGTGCATCTTATAGTCTGAAAAATATAGTAATTTCTTTCTCCTTTCAGACCTCTTCCCATTTACTTCATGTATTTTAAAATTCTATTGTTAGGTACCTACACATTTAAGACTGTTGTAAATTCTTGGTAAATTGAGCTTTTTATCATTATGTAATGTTCCTCTTTATTCATCGTCACTTTCTTCTGACGTCCACTTTGATTTTTATATAGCCTCTGCAACTTCCTTTTCTTTGCCTGGTACATGTTTTTCCAACACTTTATAGTTAACCTATCTATCTTTATATTTAATGGATTTCTTGAAGAGCACATATATCTGAATCTTAATTTTTAATCCAATCTCACATTCACAGGTCTTTACCTGATATATTTAGAATATGTAAATCTAAAGTAGTATTTGAGGTCTTACTTCCTGCCAAGATGGAGGTGTAGGTAGATCCACTGTGACTCCTTGCACAACCAAAAGAAGGACAACAACAAATTTAAAAACAAAAAACAACCAGAACTGACAGAAAATCGAACTGTATGGAAGTCCAACAACTAAGGAATTAAAGAAGAAACATGAATCCAGACCAGTAGGAAGGGCGGAGATGCGCACTGAGTGGAGAGGATTCGCAGCAAGGCAGTGGCTGGAGGACCAGGGCAGGCAAGGCAGTGGCTGGCATAGCAGACTGGGTGGTCCCACACTCGTGTGCGGATAAGCCGTAAGGAACAACGAGGGAGCGAGACAGACCGTGAAATCCAGGGTTCCAGTGCAGGGAAATAAAGCTCAAAGCCTCTGACCGAAAACACCTGTGAGGGTTGAGACGGCAGTAGGAACAACTCCCAGCCTCACAGGAGAGTTCACTGGAGAGACCCACGGGGTCCTAGAATGTACACAAACCCACCCACCCAGGAATCAGCACTAGAAAGGCCCAATTTACTTGTGGGTATCAGGGGAAGTGAATGAAAACCAGCAGAGAGTGGAGCAAGCAGCACTGTTCCCTCTCAGACTCCTCCCTCACATACAGCATCACAAAGTAGCAATGTGGGTTGCCCCGCTCTGGTGAACACCTAAGGCAGCACCCCTTACTATGTAACAGGTGAGCCGAGACAACAACAAAAAAAGATGGCACTAATGAAAGAACAGATCTAAGCTCCAGAAAGAACACAATTAAGTGATGAAGAGACAGCCAACCTATCAGATGCACAGTTCACAATACTGGTTATCAGGATGCTCCAGGAACTCACTGGATACTTCAACAGCATAAAAAAAACCCAGACAGCAATGAAGGTTGCATTATGTAAAATAAAGGAAAATGTACAGGGAACCAACAGTGACAGGAAGGAAACCAGGACTCAAATCAAGGGTTTGGAGCAAAGGAAGAAAGAAACATTCAACCAGAACAGAATCAAGGAACAAGAATTCAGGAAAATGAGGAGAGACTTAGGAACCTCCAGGACATCTTTAAATGTTCCAACACCCGAATCATAGGGGTACTAGAAGGAGAAGAGGAAGACCAAGAAATTGAGAGCTTATTTGAAAAAATAATGAAGAACTTCCCCAATCTGGCAAAGGAAATAGACTTTCAGGGAGTCCAGGAAGCTCAGAGAATCCCAAAGAAGTTGGACCCAAGGAGGAGCACACCAAGGCACATCATAATTACATTATCCAAGATTAAAGATAAGGAGAGAATCTTAAAAGCAGCAAGAGAAAAGGGCACAGGTACCTACAAAGGAGTGTCCATAAGACTGTCAGCTGATTTCTCCAAAAAAAACCTTGCAGGCAAGATGGAGCTGGAAAGAAATATTCAAATTCATGAAAGGCAAGGACCTACATCCAGGATTACTCTCTCCAGTGAAGCTATCATTTAGAATGGAAGGGCAGATAAAGTGCTTCCCAGATAAGGTCAAGTTAAAGGAGTTCATCATCACCAAGCCCTTATTATACGAAATGTTAAAGGGACTTATCTAAGAAAAAGAAGATCAAAACTATGAACAGTAAAATGACAACAAGCTCACAACTATTAACCAAACCTAAAAAAAACAAAAACAAAAACAAACTAAGCAAACAACTAGAACAGGAACAAAATCACAAAAATGGAGATCACATGGAGGGTTATCAATGGGGGAGTGGGAGGGAGAGAGAGGGAAAAGGTACAGAGAATAAGTAGCATAAATGGTAGGTAGAAAATAGACACGGGGAGGTTAAGAATAGTATAGGAAATGTAGAAGCCAAAGAACTTATACGTGCGACCCATGGACATGAACTAAAGGAGGGAATGCCGGCAGGGCGGGGTATGCAGGGCAGAGGGGAATAAAAGGAGGAAAATGGGACAACTGTAATAGCATAATCAATAAAGTATATTTAAAAAAAAATAATAAAGTATTTGATATGACTCGATTTAAACATATAATTTTATTATTAGTTTTCTTTGTCTCCTGTTTTTCCTTCCTGTTTTTCCTTTCCAGACCTCTTTTAAACATATGAATATCTTCAGAATTCTATTTCATCTGTTGGCTCTTTACTACATCTGTATCATTTTTAGTGGTTTTTCTGGGGATTATAATATATATATTTAATTTTTTAAAGTTTACTGAAAATTAAGACTGCCACTTGAAATGAAATACAGGAACTTTATATAATCAGAGATCCCTTTACCCACCCTTGTTTATACTGTAGTTTCCAATGTATTACACCAACCTCACTAGACAAAGTTATAATTGTTTCTTTCAACTGTCATACAACCTTAAGAAAAGAAAAACAGTTCACTGTAACTAACCAAAAAGTTACTGTTTTTATTGTTCTTCAGTACTGAGATTCCAAGTTTCCTTCTGATACTATTTCTTTTTGCCTGAATAACCTTATTTCAGAACAAGTCACCTGGTGACAAATTCTCAAAACTGTCCTCCATCTAAGAATGTTTTCATATTTCCTAAATAATACTTTTACTGGATATAAAATTGTAGGTTGATGGATTTTCTCTTTCAACATCAGAAAAAAAAAGTTTTCTATCTTCTAACCTTCAGTTTTTGATGAGAAATCTACAGTACTTTTAATCTTTGTTCCTCTAAATGCAATGTATTATTTATCTCTGGATGCTTTTAAGATATTTTTATTTTGGTTTTCAGTAAGAACTTTGGTATATTGGAAAGTTGTTCTCTTTGACTTAACCCCAATGAGATTGTTGAATTTGTAAATTTATTTCCTTCAATAAAATTGTGAGGTTTACTGTTATTACTCCTTCAAATATTTTTTTGCGCCAAACTTATTCTCTTCTCTGGGACTCTGTGAACATGAATGTTAGACTTTATGATATTGTCCCACATGTCTCTGAGGCTCTGTACATTTTCTTCCAAATCTTTTTCTCTCTGTGTTGCTCAGACTAAATAGTGTCTATTGCTCTATATTCAAGCTCATGTATTTTTCCCTCGTTAGCTCCATTCTGCCATTAAGCACATATATATACACATGATCTATTTTTTATTAAGTTGAGTTCTTGGTCTCACACCTTTTTCTTTACTTTTGTTTTGGCTATTTACTTTTCATTCAGGGTTAAGAGTGCTTCTACTCTCAACCAATCTTGAAGCAACTTATATTTCTAGTGGAAAAGAGTCTACAGAATCATTCTTAGTTCGATAATTTCAAAATACAATGATAAAACTGAAAAGGCACAAGTACTATATAAGAAAGCATTTTAAAATGATCCATAGTAATGGAATTCTAATTATAACACTTGCCAACAACTTTCCTACCTTTATTTTCTCATATATTAAAAAAAGAAGGCTAGGCTAGTAATGTTTAAAGTAATTTTTAGCATCCATATTTTAAATATACATCGTATCTACTGGTAAAAATATTAATATCTTACTCTTTCAATCTGCTTTTCCATTTCTTTATGCTGTTCAAGATGAATTTTCTTTGCCTTTTCAAAAGCTAAACAAATTTTCTCATGCTCTGTATTGATATTGGTTTCTAGACTTCTTATCTTTTCATTCTTTTCCTTGAAATACAAAAACACTTAAGAATATAACTGAGAGCTAGTTTTACATAAAAGCACATTAGTAAAGCATTAGTGATAATCTATACTTTAAATAATCCATAGTACTTAGAATGTCAAACTTCAAAAATATTTAAATATTTATGAAAAAGAGAAAATGGTTATTTTAAAAATTATATCAAAATGAGAAAATCACGCTACTTTAAAATACTGAGAATGTCAAAGAACTACTACTATTTCCTTCAACTCTACTAGGATAAACATGAGAAAATGTAGGTAACAGTTACATATAAGCCTACTAACCTAAAAAACACAGGTCAACAAAAAAGAAACAAGAGTTTAGTAGAATTTAGACTTTCCTATATGGTACATTTTATAATAACGATACTAAAACAAACAGGCTTCAAAAATTGTGCCTTAAAGTCATGGTAGCAAAAAAAAAAAACAAAAAACGGTGTGGGGGTAATTTTTACCATAAGCTCCTGTTCAAGTTCTGCATTTTTTGCAGCAATAGAAGAATAAGCAACTATTTTTTCCTCCAGTTGTTTCTCTAGAGTTAAAAGTTGAGAACATTTCTTTGTCATCTGAAAACAAATCGAAATAAATGAAAAATTATTTTTAAAAATTACTTTAAAGTGACAATTTAGAAGAAAAACAAATAGTGCAGGACTGACCAGAGACATGACACAGCTTGTTCCATCCATGTAATACATAAGTAATTTAATTCTGACTCCTATGTCCAAAAAGGACTACACCCTAACCCAATTTTTAAAAGTAGCAATTAAAAACTAAAATTAGTATAATAAAATGTTAACAATAGTTATTTCTGGTAGTAGAATTATCAGTGACTTATTTCTTCATTCTCCCTTTCTGTATTTTCAACAAGATGTGCTCATTTTGTAATTTTAAATCTTTTATTTATTTTTCTCCCCTTTATTTTTAGAGAGGGAGAGAAACCAATCAGTTGACTCTCATAGGTGCAGGGACCAAACCTGCAACCCAGGCATGTGCCCTGACCGGAAATCGAATGGGAGACCTTTCATTTTGCGGGATGACACCCAAACAACTGAGCCATACCGGTCAGGGCTAATTTCATAATTTTTTAAAAAGTTATTAATTTTAGTACTTGACAATTTTCTGTGTAAGCTAAAGCTGTAATTATAGACTGACTACCATATTTTGCTGTGTATACTATATACTTTTTTGCCCAAATTTTTGAGAGAAAAATGCAGGTGTGCATTATACATGGGTATAATGATTACATGCCATGGGTATAATAATCCTGTGTATAATGCACACAAAAATGTGGGTGCACATTATACACAGGGCGTGCGTTGTACACAGATATGGTAAAGCTCCTATTCTATTACTTAAGTAAGCTCCTATGCCACAGGTCTTTTCCTTGGCTATAAACTTTAACGTAACTCAGGTGGTTAGAGCTTCATCCCAGTAAGCCAACATTGTGGGTTCAATCTATCAATCCAGGTCAGGGCACATACAAGAATCAACCAATGAAGGCATAAATAAGTGGAACAGCAAAATCAATGTTTCTCTCTCTCTTCCTCTCTCTCTCTCAGAAATCAATTAAGAAATACACATATCTATAAAAATAAGACAAAAATTCAGACATTTAAAATTGTCCCCCTAGATAGCTGCAGTCTCTGGTTTGAGGGCTGAGTATAACATACACATGTGATCTGGGCCCACAATTATCTAATGAGGTATCCTTGCTCTGTCTTCAGTGGCAATGAAGATCAGATATTCACAAAACACATATTATCCCCTTTTCATAATGTAATTCATAGCATATCTGCACTATATTCACATACAGTGTTTAAAAACACAGATTCCTGAGCATTACTCAGTATCTGCTGAATCAAAATCACTAGGGTAAAGTCCAGAAATGTGTATGTTTAACAGGCTTCTCAGGTGGTCCTGATGTTTGCTAAAATTTGAAATACTCTATTACCACTGCTTTTCTTCCAACTGCATAATACAAATAATTTTACTTGTACATGTATATTATCTGTATTAAACTTCAAGAAATAATAAAATACAGCACAGTTTAAATTGTCAAATCACCTGATTTCTCAAAAGAAACCTTGCAGGTAAGAAGGGGCTGGAAAGAAGTATTCGAAGTCATGAAAAGCAAGGACCTACATCCAAGATTACTCTATCCAGCAAAGCTATCATTTAGAATGGAAGGGCAGATAAAACGCTTCCCAGATAAGGTCAAGTTAAAGGAGTTCATCATCACCAAGTCCTTATTATATGAA
>PVJI01006563.1:0-85553 GCA_004026765.1 Micronycteris hirsuta | reverse complement strand
ACCTGATATTTCTGCAGTGTGGATTTCTTGAGGTTTCCCCACTTTTCCGTATAAAGTGAAGACAGTCTTTCTCCTGAGCCAGGGCTGCTAAAGTGCCGGGCCACAAATCATGAATTGCCTGACCCAAGCTGGCACAGCAGCCTCTCAGAGAAAAACAGGAAATTAGAACATATGCACTTTGTACATACTGGCTAAATTATGAGTTTCTCAGTGGTTACATGTGGCTTGAATAACAGAGTAATTTTTGTTCAGAGAGTAGCATGCCCAAACTAATTAAGATGCATTTTATTGAATAACATTTTGTTTTAGTGAATTATATAGTGCCCAACACTCTTTTAGGTACTCTCACAGATTTACACATGAATTCATTCCATAAATTTTTTTTTCTTTTTTTATTGATGTTCCAATACAGTTGTCTCCATTTTCCTACCACCACTTTCCCCTGCCCTACCCAGGCCCACCTCCCACCCTCAATCCTACCCCCTCCCTTGCCTCCATCCATGGGTCCCTCATTCATGTTCATTTACGTCCCTTTCCCTTCTTTCCCTTGTTATTCCCTCTCCCCTTCCCTCTGGTTACTGTCAGTGTGTTGTCTTTTTCTATGTCTCTGGCTATATTTTGCTTGTCAATTTGTTTCGTTATTTAGGTTCCACTTAGAGGTGAGATCACATGGTATTTGTCTTTCACCGCCTGACTTACTTCACTTAGCATAATACATCCCAGTTCCATCCATGTTATTGCAAAGGATAGGAGCTGCTTCTTTCTTTTTGCTGTGTAGTGTTCATTGTGTTAGTGGACCATAGTTTATTGATCCACTCTTTTACTGATGGGCACTTAGGCTGCTTCCAGCACTTGGCTGTTGTAAATTGTGCTGCTATGAACATTGGGGTGCATAGGTTTTTTGAATTAGTGTTTCAGGATTCTTAGGGTATAAATCCAGCAATGGAATTGCTGGGTCAAAAGGCAATTTATTTTAAGTTTCTTGAGGAAATTCCATACTGTTTTCCACAGAGGCTGCACCAGTTTGCATTCCCACCAACAATTTACTAGGATTCCCTTTTCTCCACAACCCTGCCAGCATTTATTGTTTGTTGCTTTGTTTACGATGGCCATTCTGACCAGTGTGAAGTGGTGTCTCATTGTGGTTTTAATTTGCATCTCTCTGATGGCTAGTGATGCTGAGCATCCTTTCCTATGCTTGTGGGCCCTTTGTATGTCCTCCTTGGAGAAGTGTCTGTTCAGGTCCTTTGCCCATTTTTAATTGGATTGTTTGTCTTCCTGGTGTGGAGTCATGTTAGTTCTTTATATATTTTGGAGATGAAACCCTTGTCTGAGATATCATTGCCAAATATGTTTTCCCATATGGTTGGTTCTCTTTTCATTTTAATGCTGTTTTCTTTAGCTGTGCAGAAGCTTTTTATTTTGATGAAATCCCATTTATTTATTCTTTCCTTTATGTCCCTTGCTCTAGGGGACCTATCGGTGAAAATATTGGTGCGTGGAATGTCTGAGATTTTCCTGCCTAGCTTCTCCTCTAGGACTTCTATGCTGTCAAGACTTATATTTAAGTCTTTTATCCATCTTGAGTTTATTTTTGTGTGTGATGTCAGTTGGTGGTCAAGTTTCATTTTTTTTGCACGTATCTGTCCAGATCTCCGAACACCATTTGTTGAAGAGGCTATTTTGATTCCATTTTATGTTTCTGCCCCCTTTGTTGAATATTAATTGACCATAGAGACTTTGGTTTATTTCTGGGCTCTCTGTTCTTTTCCACTGACCTATGTGTCTGTTCTTATGCCAGTACCAGGCTGTTTTGATTACCATGGCCTTGTAATGTTGTTTGATGTCAGGTATGGTGATCTCACCTACTTTGTTCCTCTTTCTCAAAATTGCTGCAGCTATTTGGGGTCCTTTGTGGCTCCATATATATTTTTGAAATATTTGTTCTATATCTGTGAAATATGTCATTGGTACTTTAATAGGGATTGCATTGAATCTATAAATTGCTTTGGGTTATATGGACATTTTGATGATATTAATTCTTCCAATCCATGAACATGGTACATGCTTCCATTTATTTGTGTCTTCCTTAATATCTGTCTTCAGAGTTGTGTAGTTCTGAATACAGGTCTTTTACCTCCTTAGTTGGGTTTCTTCCAAGGTATTTTATTTTTCTTGTTGCTATAGGAAATGGGATTTTTTTTTTCTGATTTCTGTTTCTGATATTTCATTGTTGGTGTACAAAAATGCCTTTGATTTCTGAATATTGACTTTGTATCCCACTGCTTCGCCAAATTCACTTATTAGGTTGAATAGTTTTTTAGTGGAGTCTATATGATTTTCTATGTACACTATCATGTCATCTACAAATTATGACAGTTTTACTTCCCTCTTTCCAAATTGGATACCTTTTATTTCTTCTTCTTGTCTGATTACTGTGGCTAGGACTTCCAATACTATGTTGAATAGAAGTGGTGAAAGTGGACATCCTTGTCTTTTTCCTGAACTTAGTGGGAAAGATTTTAGTTTTTGTCCATTGAGTATAATGTTGGCTGTAGGTTTCTCATATATGGCCTTTATTATGTTGAGGAATGCTCCCTCTATTCCCACTTTGCTGAGTGTTTTTCTCATAAATGGATGCTGTACCTTATCAAATGCTTTTTCTGCATCTGTTGATATGATCATGTGATTTTTGTCTTTACTTTTGTTTATGCGATGTATTATGTTTATTGATTTGCAAATATTGTACCATCCTTGCACCCCTGGGATGAATCCCACTTGATCATGGTGTATGCTCATTTTAATGTATTGCTGGATGCAGTTTGCCAATATTTTATTGAGGGTTTTAGCATCTATGTTCATCAGCGATATTAGCCTGTAGTTTTCTTTCCTTGTTGTGTCTTTATCTGGTTTTGGCATTAGGATGATGCTGGCTTCATAAAAAGAGTTTGGGAGTCCTCTGTCTTCTTGGATTTTTTGGAAAAGTCTGTGAAGGATAGGGGTTAGCTCTTCCTTAAATGTTTTGTAAAATTCTCCTGTGAAATCATCCATCCAGTCCAGGGCTGGGAGTTTTTTCATTACTGCTTCAATTTTTTCAGCTGTTATTGGTCTGCTCAGGCTTTCTGCTTCTTCTTCATTTAGTTTTGGAAGATTATTGTTTTTCTTGAAAGTTGTCCATTTCACCCAGGTTTTCAAATTTCTTTGCATGTAGTTCTTCATAGTAATTTCTTACAATCCTTTGTATTTCTGTGCTGTCAGTTGTCATTTTTCCTCTTTCATTTCTGATTGAGTTTATTTGGGTCCTCTCTCTTTTTTTCTTGATGAGTCTGCTTAAAGGCTTGCCAATTTTGTTTATCTTTTCAAAGAACCAGCTCCTGGATTCATTGATCCTTAGAATTGTCCTTTTAGTCTCTAAGTCATTTAATTCTGCTCTGTTCTTGGTTATTTCCTTCCTTCTACCTGCTCTGGGCTGTCTTTGTTGTTGTTCCTCGGGTTCTGGTAGGTGTAGGGCTAGGTTGTTTATTTGAAAACTTTCCATCTTTTTTAGGTAGGCCTGTATCACTATGCACTTCCCTCTCAGGACTGCCTTTGCTGTGTCCCATAAGTTTTGGACTGTTGTGAGTTCATTTTCTTCTGTTTCCAGAAACTTTTTAATTTCTTCCTTGGTCTCATTATTAACCCATTCATTGTTTCGTAGCATGCTATTCAATCTCCATGAGTTTGAGTGTGTTTGAATTTTATTCTTGGGATTGGTTTCTAGTTTCAGGAGAAGATACTTTCTATGATTTTAGTTTCCTTGAATTTGTTGAGGCTTGTTTTCTGTCCTATCGTGTGGTCTGTATTTGAAAATGTTCCACATGCATTTGAAAAGAATGTGTATTTAGCTTCTTTGGGGTGAAAGGCTCTATATATATCAGTTAAGTCCATTTGGTCTAGGGCATTGTTCAATGCCACAATATCCTTGTTGATATTTTGTTTAGAAGATTGATCCATTTTTGACAATGGGGTGTTAAAATCACGTAGGATATGTGTGTTGCTGTGTATATCTTTCTTGAAAGCCTCCAAGATTTTCTTTATGTATTTGGGTGCTCCTATATTGGGTGCATATATGTTTATAATGTTTATGTCTTCTTGATGGATTTTTCCCTTGAGTATTATGAACTGTCCTTCTGGGTCTCTTTTTATGGCACTTGTTTTGAAGTCTATTTTGTCACATAATTATTGCTACCCTGCCTTTTTTCCTGTCCATTTGCATGGAATATTTTTTCCGGCCCTTCACTTTCAGTCTGTGTACATCTTTTGTTCTGAGGTGGGTCTCTTGTAGGCAGCATATGTCCACAAATTGTTACTGGGCCAGAGAGCATGTGGTGTCAGCAGGGCAAATAGTATGTGCCTGTCCACATTTTATAGATCTGCTAGGCATACTTGAAAAATTAGGCAATACGCCAGGCCAGAAGCACATGGCCGATGGGCAATAACTAGAAACAGAATTATAACATCATGGGGGCCTATTAGCAGGGACCATGGGTAACCAGAAAAGGGAAGACCGAATGGCATGGGGTGGGGAGGTTCACACAGAGGAGGTGGTTCTTGAGCTAAGTCATGAGGAACAGAAAATATTTATGAAATAAGGGGGCATGTTAAACAATCGAACTGTTGCAGAGATACAAAGATGTGGCAGATAAGGATGGTCTCGTGGGAGGGGTCAGAAATGCAGAAATGGAAATAAAGCTTTGAGTCATATTGTGGAAGACTGTGTAGTATACACTACATTAGAGTTTGAACTTCACAGTCTGAATGTCAGGGGCGTCTTGATTAGAATTTGTATTTTAGAGTAGGGTTTCTCAACCTTGAGGGAAGGTTTTCTGGCAAGAAAGGCCCTCACCCTTCTGAGGGAGCTGACTTGTATCTGCGTATGTCGGTGTGGGGGTATGAAGCCTGGAGCCGCCACAAGCATTTCACCACTGGTCACACTGAGGGTGGCCAGCACTGATCCTGGGAAGGCAGAACCAGGGGACAGATAAGAGCGAGGGAAACAGGGCCTCTTTGAAGTCATGGAGCCACTGGCTTGGCCCACGTCTCGCGGGGGCCAACACCAGACTCCACTACATCCCTTAGTCACTTTTACTGCTTCATGATTAAGTTTTTATCTTGAAATAATTTCAAACTTCCAGAAAAGTTGCAAGAAATGTTCAGAGAACTCCATTTACTACTCATGCAGATCCACCAGTTCGTACGGTTGTGCCCTATGTGCTGAATCTCTGGCCCAGTTGAGAGCAGGTTGCAGATATCAGGCCCCTTTCCTTCTTCTGTATGCGACTCCTAAGTGCAGGGATATCCTCTCACATTCCCACAGCCCTGTCGTCTGAGACTGGAGAGTAATCATTGATAATGATATTTTTATCTAACTCGCATAAATTGATTTTTAACAATTTTCCCATTAATGTCTTCTCTAGCATGTTTTCAATCCAGAATCATATCATTTGGGGGAGTTCAGTTTTCTTTCATCTCTTTTAATCTGGAATTATTCCTTAGCCTTTTTTTGGTCTTTCGTTACAGTGATATATTTACAAAATTTGGGTCAGCTCTTTTATAGAACCTTCCTTAATTGCGGTATATCTATTTCTTTGTGATTAGATTCAGGTTTCACATCTCTTATTGGAATAATCTGTAATTGATGTGTTCTCGGGCATCATGTCTGGAGGAACACAGCATCTGTCTAACCTCACTGGGGATATTTTGATCATTGGATTGAGATGTTGTCTTGTTTCTCCAGTGTATCGTTACTATCATTCCTCTTGCAATTAATAAGCAATCTATACAAAGACATTACTGTTTATTTTTAAGCCAACTTGAATTGGGTTTTCTGTTACATAAAACATAAAAGCTCCTCACTGGTTCAGTGGGATTAATTACTGATTACCATGAAGAAACAAGCGAGGGATTATGATGAGAAAAATAGGAGTTTCTTAAAAGCTTTAATTATGGTCAGATGTGAGCAGAGCTGAACGAAAGGGCCTGCATATCCTAAGAAGACTAATCATTTAGTGACACTTCTTAGTCTTTAAATTTATCTTATTAAGGCTGGACAAAAAAAAAGATTCTGTATTAATAAAAATTACTCTAAAATAGTTGTCATTAGTTGCACTGAATGTAACATAACATTTTAACTTGTTTGCAAATTTTGAAACAGTTTGCAAAAAAGTCCTTTCAATTTTTTTTTACCACTCTTAACTGGATAATTTTAGTTATACTTACAAAGGTTGTTTACAGGGACATACAAATTTCATTCAAAATATATTTATTTTTTCTGGCAAAAATGTCTCCACTAATTGTAAATTCAGTAGCAGTTGAGCAGGATTCCTAAGAGAAGTAGTGAGCCAGCCTCTGAGACAAGGATTCAAGTACAAGTCATTTACTGGGAGGTGATCTCAGGGGAAGCCAGGAGGAAAGTGAAGAAGCAGCTATTGCATTATCATGTGTGTGCGCACATGTGCAAGTGCTTATCTGTGATTGTCTAGGTTTGGGTACCCCAGAAGCAGACCCTAAGATAAGAAGTGCAAAGAGTTTGGGTTGGGGGAAGATATAGGCACTAGTGTAGGAGAGGGTGGAAGTGGGGAAGAAAAGACAACCATAAAAGGATGTGTTATCAAGCTAGCCCTCAGTGGGGTTACTGGACCCTGATCTCACTGAGGACCCCTGGGAGAACAGCCACCTCAGAGCTGCCCCACCTGAGAGATGAGGGAGTAAGTTAAGGTCAAGGTAAGTTAGGTCAAGGTAAGTTAGGTCACATTTGCTCATAAGGAGCAGTTACATGATACATGATGGGGCTTTAGAATCTCACCTGCCCGGGACTGCCAACCTAGTCCACCTTTCACTCGCTGGTCTGGGTTTGGCAGTGTGGCCTGGAAGAGCAACAGCATGCAAATGTCAAATGTCATGTGTGAAAATACTCAACAAGAATAGGTGGGTGCTAGTGGGAGTGTTCCTTCTATCCACTTATGTAGGATCTCTATTCTGGAGTGGGCAGAGCCAGTCCACACACACATTACTGTTGAGGTTGCAACTTTGGGTTGGAAACAGATCCTAAAGGGGCCCTGAGTACTTGACCAGAGAAAATAAATATTAAATTCTAAGAAATAGGTTGTGAGCAGAGCAGAAATGGGCTGAGAAAGGAAGGGTCTGCAGGATGGAATGGAGCCGAGCTGACACCAGCCACGGGGATGCACAGACGTTAGGCAGCTGCTGAAAGCATCAAGGCTGTGGCGCTCTGAGGTCTGGATGGGTATGGAGAATGGGAAGGAACATGAGAGACATTTGAACAAGAAGACTCGGCAGAACTGTGAGTGATTGATGCACAGAAGGCCGAGGTCCCTCCCTGTCAGGTTTCAAGCCTGGTCTTGTCATTAACAGAGGGGGCCAGGACTTCAGAGGAATGGAATGTTAAGTGGAAACTAAGCCTCTGAAGCTACATTTTAGAGAGAAAAAACAAAAGCTAGTGCTTCTTTTTGTGCATTTTTTTATGAGTCCAATATTTCTGAGTTCAGAAGAAGGAAGTAGGAAAGGACAAAGAGGATGCTACAAACACTGGGTTTTGTTTTGCTTTGTTGTTTTGTTTTGTTTTTTCCATTGGAATCAGACAAAATAAATAGTTGCAATCCAGAAACAATGCACAAGCCTGCCAACTGAATGATTTGACTTCTGTCTATTCTCTTTGTATACTTCGATGAAACAATAAAGGGATAGAACATAATTTTAAAAAAATAGGGGGCAGGAAGGAAAAGGCCTAAATGAGACAGGGTCTGTGGAGAAAACCTTGGTTAAAATAGAAGCTTCCAGCTGTAGCCTTGTGTTTCTAGACAGGGGTGCCAGATAGCCTGTGATGCCAAAACAGGCAGGTAAAATGGGACTATATGGATGAAAGACCTTTGCAAATCAAAACAACATATACCAACTCGGTTGCTGTCCCCAGAGTAGTGGGAAGTTAGCTCTCATATCTAGACACCCTCCTAACCCCATGCGGTTTAGGCCATTGGGGTCTGCGAGAAGGTTGGTTTGGTCCAGCATTGGTTCAACAAAAGTACTTTCAGCCTTCTAGAGAAGAACAAGAGGATAAGAAGAACAAGTAATAACAGACATATTTCCCGTCTTTCAAGAGACAAATAATATGGTCTCACAGATCACCAGAGAAGGTCCATTCGTGGATCCATCCATTGGCCACATGTCCCTAACTCTTCATTTTTCCTGAAAAAAAAAAAAAAATCTAACCCTAAGGCTGTCTATCATTGTAACCTGAAGCAGTCCTACTCAGATGTGTGTTTGTGATATGTACTTGTCTCTCCCAGCAAAAGATATGAATGTCATTGGTCAACAAAGAGCGACTTTGAAACATGCCTGAACTTCTGAGGCACAACTTCAGGCACAAAAACCTCCTTTTTGGTGATGCCAGTAGATATCCCTGAGAGCCTCGCTGAGCTCTGTGCGTTTCTGTGACTCCTTTGTAGACATATAAAATATTAAAGTATTTTGGAGAGTACTGTTTCTTTATGCATCTCCTTGGTAATTCCTGGATTCTGGCTGCAAGATAATATTTTTTTTTAAGATTTTTTTATTTATTTATTTTCAGAGAGAGGAGAAGGGAGGGAGAAAGAACAATGTATGGTTGCCTCTCACATGGCCCTCATCTGGGACCTGGCCCGCAACCCAGGCATGTGCCCCTACTGGGAATCGAACCGGGACCCTCTGGTTCCCAGCCCGTGCTCAATCCACTGAGTTACACCAGCCGGGCTGGCTGCAAGATAATATTAATACATGCTAACAAGTCATTGACTATATATAGAAGGTATTGCATTGTGCTGTTTTCATACTGGATGATGTGCTTCTACCGACTATCCCACGTGGAATCTGCAGGCTTAGAAAGAAGGCATTCTTCAGGGGAGGCCCAACTGTTCTCCTGTTCTCCAACCCACTTCTTAAGAGCAGGAATGGGAATTTTAAGCCTCTAATCCCCATAGCATGCAGGTACAAGTGCAGGTACAAACGCATGAGGTCCATTGGCTCATCCAGTTATATTTCATTGGGAGTTTTGCATCTGTCTGATGGATTTTTTGTTTTGTTGTCTCTAATGAAAATTTGATGGCTTGAAAACACACCTGGTTTGTCCAGTAATGAAAGAGCTGAGAAACACAACTAGCTAGGGACTTGTAGACAACACAGTGGGTCTGTATGTTACAGAACTAGGAAGGGCTCCAGATCAGACTCTACAGGAAAAATTCCACCACTGAGAGAACATGTGGGCTCCCTAAACCAGTGTCCTTCTGTTTCAATGTGGCATTAAAAAAGTGTTTTTCCAACAAAGTGTGTAGGTCAGCAGCATGGTATGTGAGTCTGTGGCATTTGGTCTTACCTTGTCGTTCCCGAAGCTCAGGTTCTGTCATCATGTGCTTTTAGGAAGCTGTTCCCTAAAAACCATCCTCTCAGCCTAGATGGCTTCTCTGTAAAATCTCATACACTTACTTATCCAACAAAATTTTATTGAGCACATATGTACCAGGTACTGTTTAAGGTATTGGAGATACTACTCTGAATAAGGTGTACAAGATCCCCAGTATCTGTTTGGCTAAAGGAGAATCTTCTCTTCTCTTCAACCTCTAAAGGAATGGAACTTAACTAAATATGAAGTCATACACTGAACCTAACAGCATCCTTCAGGGTTCCCTGATGGCATCATCTAACTTGGTTAAGATGACAGGCAGAAATATTTCACATCTTACTAGGGACAGATAATGTGGTTTCATGGATAAAGTGCTGGTTTCAGTCTAGAGATCTAGTTTCTTACTTTCATTATCTTTTATTACTTCAGTGTATGAAGAATCAAATAAAAGCAATCTGTCAGAGGCCTTGTGGTTTAGAATGAGTAAATGAAATGCATTGGTGAACTGAAGTCAGTTCACCCTGCTCACTGGATCTGATGGATAAACTTGCATGAATTTTGTAAGCCTGTTGATGCCACCTCGGTAGCTTGAAATTGCCCATAATGAGAATGTTTATACTACAAAATAGGAAAATGCTAAAACTTTGGGCTTTTACTCCCCAGAAAGCCAATTGTTTAACATTTTCAGCACATTACTGATTAAAGAGGTGGATATATATTCTAATGGGGAAGTGGGAAGTTTGGAAAGACAGAAACATCTACAGGATCAAAATGAAGGAAAAAGTAGCAAATTATTGGATGAAATTCCAGGCAATATATGCCGTAGGAGGCTAGTTTGTTAAAAGGAATGATGTCCCTTTTTTTCCTTCATAGAGGTAGTTGTTATGACCTGGGCCATTTTTATTTTATTTTATTTATTGTGGTAAGAACATTTAACATGAGATCTACCCTCTTGAACAGGACATTTTTTTTCTGTAGATATTTGGACTTTGTGTATGTTCTTACTCTTTGCTCCACTAATGACATAGGCTGTTAGTTAACCAAACAAACAAAATATTACAAGAATAAAGAGACCACGGGGTTAGTAGCTCTCTGGGGGAGTGATTGGCCTTTTTTGGATGCACATGTATGTCTTTAACCATCTGCTCTCGAAAGCCTCCAGGGTGCAGATCAGATGGGGTTTCCTGGGAGATCTCACTGGAAAAGGAGGAAAGGGATCAGAGTGGAACCCTCAGGAGGCCACCACATAGGGTGGGGATTCCACATGAGAAGGTCAGCCCAGGTCTGATTCTCATCCCTGTTATAGACACCCAGCCCTGGCACTTTAGCCTCCTGGGCCTCAGTCTCTCCATCTGTAAAAGGAGGAGGTTTAGATTCAACATAAGCCTTTGCTGCCCAATGTAGCAGCCACTAGCCACAGTGGCTACGGAGCACTTAAAATGTGGGTAGTCTAGACTGAGACAGGCTCAGTGTAAAACACACACTGGACAATAGAGTATTCCTAGAGTCCTAATTAAAATTAACCACCTACCAGATTTTGCCGTGTATAATGTACACCCATGTTTTTGGCCCAAACTTTCAGGAAAAAAAAACTTTTGTTTTAATTTTTCAATTCAATTATTTATTTATTTATATTTAGATACTTGTTTTTTGTATTTGAAGGAATTCTTGCATTTATTTTTGAATGTATGGGTATCATTATTGCTTTCTAGAGTTACACTTTTAACACATAAGCATTATAAAATTAAAAACATTTATAGAGATTCAGAATTAGTACTACCCATGTATAATACACATCCTTATTTCTCCCTTGGAAATTTGGGCAAAAAACTGTGCATTATACACAGCAACATATGATATGTCAATACTTTTATCATCATGGCCAGAGAGCCTTTGAAAAGAAAGTGCTAAAGTCAAGTGCTCATGGGTGGCAAGTAGACCCTAAGGAAGACCCTGAAGAAGAGGCAGAAGCGTGTGACTTCCCATCCGTGGTGTCCTGCGCATTAAGAGCCAATATGGCTTATGGATCTTCTTCACTGTATGCATGAAGTCACATGTACAGAATGTGTAACCACGTACCACATGGAGCTTTCAAGTGAGGAAGTTCGAAAAGACAAACACTTTTGTAATGCCAAAAGAGAGTGGTTTGGGGATACCACCCCCCCTCTTCCTTATTAACCCCATTCCTGATGGGCAGAGTGTACCAGGCCTGAAGCCAGAGCCACACTCAAGAGAAGTGACAAGGGAAGAATAGGTATGTCTGCTGGGATGTGGAAGAGGGACCCACCTCTTTACCAAGGGGTGAAATGAGGGCATTGGATGGGAGGTAAGAGAAGAGAGTCAGTTTCTCACCCAAGAAAAGAAGAAATTTCTTGCTAGTAGAACTGCCTGCCCATCTGTTGCCCAGGGTTGTGCACATTGCCTGTGGTCAGTGTCCACATGGGTACATGGGCACCAGCAGAGCTTCTGCAGCATGGACGAGATCAGAGTCTCAGAGACACCAGTTTTCCAAGGAGAGAAGTGATGGACCTCCATTGGAATTAGCCCCATTTACAGGCCAATCCTGTCAGCAGCAGAAACGCAGAGTTTTGCCCCTGAGCACTTAGCTAAAAAAAAGAGAAAAATTACTTTCCTTGATTGTTCTTGGAAAAATTGAGGTACTGAGCATTGTTCCTAATTCTATTTAAAAACACAGTTATTGAGTGAGGGAGCTGAGAATACAGCTCTTTGCTTCTGATTTCTTACTTCTCACTAATTAGTTTCTCTTTTGACAGAATAGTTTTCATGATCTGTTTTTTTTTTTGTTTTTTTTTTTGTTTTTTAATAAAAAAATGTTTGTTGACTGGGAAAAAATCAGCACTGAATTTAAAGCAATTAAAAATTCACATAACTTGAATTGTCAAGCCAGAGTTTGGAATGGTTTTACTGTTCAACTTGTAAAAGCTGTGGCAATACAAAGAAAATTATGAAAATATTCAGAGACCTGCCCTGGATCCAGACACAGAGCCCCCATTGCTTCTACCTCTCTTAGCAAAGGCAAAAAAGCATTGAAAAGAGACAAGAGCTGCCAGCATCAGGCAAGAAGGTGAAGTGCATTTCTTGGGTTTGGCCTTGACCTGACAGGTCCCCAGCAGTGAATCACTTACTCCTACTTCTGTCAGTTTGGCTGAAAAATAATTATAATGAGATCTTGTTTACTAAGAACTGAAGTCCTCTTGTCTCGCTAGAAAAAAGAAGAAAAAAGGTAGTGATGAGAAAGCTTTCGTGGCCACTCTTCACAGCAGCGTGGAGATGACTTGAATAAGCCACATTTCTTTTAAATTGAACTTGTGAGTGGTGAATGCCAATGTGAGTTTTTGCTGCTTCTCCTGTGGGTTTGTACTTGTGATCTCAGGCAAATAAAGTAAAAAGGGTGTAGTTTAACTAAATTAATCAAGGAGGGAGGGGAGAAAGAGGGAGGAGGGAAGGAGGAAGACACAACTCAGACCCGCTATCTTTCCGAGATCTGGCCTGTGGCCAGGTAGAGCAAAAGTTGGAAGAGTGCCAGTGTGACTCAACCCAGCTCCATTGATCAGCGAGCTGGAAATTGGGCACTGGTTGTTCCTATCCCCATCCGCCAGCCTGCAGCCAAGGTCCAGGCAGCAGAGACTCAGCGCCTGTCTCAGCTGCAGTCAGAGCAGCCTACATGCTGGCCAGGTGACTCAGGGAGCCCTTTATCCTGAAATTTCAGGATAGACCTTCCCCTCAGCAGTAGATTTTGGGGCCACGTAGAAAGCCATCGCTAGGTCTAAAGTGGCAGAGCCTGGTGTTTCTGGAGAGTGAGGTAAATCACTTCCTGCCTTTGTCCTTTAGCAACTGAAGCAACCAGCTTCGTTTACATTCCTTCAGTGGTGTTGTTAAAGAGGCTTGGCAGCTCCAAAATGTTTGCAGTGTCCTTTAGTCCCATTAGGATTTTTTTTTTTCCCTGCTAGCTTTTAGCTAGCATCTGGAAAGATCCATTGGACGTGCTGGGCTGATTTTTCAAGAATCTGCTTTACAACTTCAGGGAAACCAGTAAAGGAGCAAGCTTTCCCCGTCTAACTCTGGAGGAATTTTACAGCCTCTCAAACTACGGTACCTTTTTTTATTTCTTAGTCTGACCCATTACTGGGGTGGTTTTAGGATGAAACTGTTTGTGTAATGCCTGCAGGGGAGGTGCGGGTAACCACGCATGGGAAGAAAGAATTGTTTTAAATTCTGTTAAATTTCGGTCCGTATTGAGCCAACGTGTTAGAGGTTATGGTTTGGGAAGGAAGCTACTGCTACAACAGGCAAGACCATAATCCGAAACTTCTTTTGGGCTCTTAAGAACTTTATTTTTAAAAATTAGAATAATCTATGCTGTGTAGTCCACTTGGCTTTCCTTCTGTGGGAAGGACCCGCTGTGGCACTTGGCAGCCTGTTCTTATCACCTGCTTGCATCTCCATCCTGGAGCAGTCTTTTGAAGAAGGAGTGGATGCAACCTGTGTCTTCTCAAAGAAATGGGATGAATCTGCCTGCCCCGCAAGGAAGCTGGAGTGGATGTTTCATTGAGGACCACTGAAGTTGAAGTGCACTCATGCATTTTTCAGGCATTTTACCGAACTATTGAAGTTCTGGAATCCAAACTGATGTGTTACTATAGGCAAAATTCCATGACTGCCGTGGCTCATCAGAAAGGGTTTGTATACAGAAAATTTCTGCACAGAGAGACGCAGGTCTGGATGAGGAATGAAGCCTTGGCTCTCGCTGAGCCGACCCTGAACTGCTGTGCAATGTCAGACCTCTTCCTGAGAAAACGTCTGAAAGAAAAAGAATTACAGACGTTAGGCTTGGTTTCAAGAAGTGTACTTTTTTATTTGTGTGCTTCTGGGTTGAAACAGTTTCCATTCTGCTCTTAGTTCTGAACACAGCGCTGTGTTTCTTTCTGCCGTCTGTCCAGTCTGTGGACTTTGTTAGTATGTGATGAATTTCAAAGGCCTTGGAGCTGGGGCTCCATTAAATTGCTGAGCCTGAGAACCTGAACCTGTGGTGTCAGCAGGATTATGGCGGGAAGCTCACTAGTCTTTTAAGGAGGTTTTTGGAAGCTGACCTTCATCCGATGGGATTGCAAGTGGAAAGAAACACAAGAAAGACACCTCCAAACCTCTAAAGTGACTGAGTGATGGAGAAGTGACTAAAATGGTGAATGTTCTGGAAGGAGGGGTGGGTGTGCACTTCATTATTTTTTTTTTCCTAGATGGGATCCCCTGGGTTGTTGCAGCCACTATGGATGTGAACTGAGAGGCAAATCGTGGGGCTGAAGTGAGCCTTTCTCTGAAAAGCATTGCTCATTCATAGGGATGCAATTCTCTGCAAAGTAATTATGTGTTTCTGCTTGTTGAAATGTTCCTTTGCTGCTGCTTGCTCTCTGTTGCCCAGCTAATAATGCAGTAATAGCCTCAGCAAACTGCCAGCGGCTACCATGACCCATGACTTCGGTGTCTCCTACTCCATCCCCATAGTCGACCCCTTTTAATATCTTAGTGTCACAGAGGTGTTTTTACTGAATACATATTTTCTTTATTGTCCTCCACCTGTGGGTTGTGGTTAGGACCAGCTACAACTTGTGTATGTTATGGTGAGTGGGAGGGCAGTTTTATAATTGCTGCTGGTCCAGCCTTGCTGGTTAAGGAAGCTTTGGGAACGCTCCCCAAGTCTCCTCAATGCACACTGGCCAGGATGAGGCCAGATTCCTGGGTGTGTGTGTGTGTGTGTGTGTGTGTGTTTTACTTACAAGTAGACATTGAAGGCTTTGTGACTAAGAAGAGAGAGTATTGGGTTTTAACGTTTGATTGAGGGAAATTCCAAGCTTAAATAGCCAGGGTTATGATTCAGAATCATATCCTGCCTTTACATTTCCCTCCACATTCCAAAGTGCACTCACACCTTAGGTTATCATGGAGCTGTTTACATCTGTTTCTTACACAAACTGACCTCTGGAAACAGAGAGTTGGAATTTCATCCCGATCTTTGATTTCTAAAAAGAAAATAGAGGGATTTATTCCCGGTGCCCTTGTGTTGACCTTGCCTGGGGAAGAGGACTAGCACAGCTAAGGATGATCTCATCCCATTCCAGAAGGACTTCCTGGGACATGCAGGGCTTATTCTTCTGCTGTCCCTCTGTGATCAGCCACACTGAGTCAGTCCATAAGCTTTGGAGCAGATTACGGTGACATCTAATATCAGCCCCTTTGGGACTGGTGCGTGAGGTCAAGCAAAGATACAAAGCAATCATTATGCTTTCTGTGGTCCCAGAGACCTTCAGCTGGAAAAGTGGGGGATGGGGCAGTGAGGTGGGGCAAAGTCTAGAAACTCTGCTGTCTGAGGCAGGAAATCAACATAAAAGGAGATGGAAGGGCTTTGGTGGGAAATAAATGGCACTATGTTGTTGACGGAAAAAGATCTTGGCAGGACCGTTGTTGTGAGTGTTCTGTGGCTTAGAAAGGAATTTCCTACAGGCTGGACTAACCATTAAAAATGTCTCTACCTTCAGGAGTCCCAGGCGTGCAGTAGAGCCTCGCTGGAGGAAATGTCATCTTGGACCATGGGTACCCACAGCCTGGACAAGCGAGAAAGTTTCTTTAAGGTAAAAGGAAGCCTTGGTTGAGATCGATAAGCTGCAGCTCACTCCCTTTGCTGGGCGGCACTAGGGGCTGCAGGCGCTCCTGCCGAGCTGCAGGGGAAGCCTGCTCTCTGAGCCAGCTCTGGCTGGGGAGCCCTCCCGGAGCCCAGCTGTGAGCTATTACCAGGTTTGACAGTAGTTGGGATTTTTGTTGTGCTTCAGGACAGGCCCAGGACCCAGGCACAAAGAGATACTATTCTATGTGTATGTCAACTGCTCGGCACTGTTTTGTTTTTTTTTTTTAGCTGAATGATTTTACAATGGACGCTGGTGCATTCCCAGTGATTCAGTGCTGTTGGCCCTGTGTTTTACATTTTGCTCGATTGTATGAATCACTTAGTGCTCATTTTTTAAAAAAAGAACCACAGTCAGATTCCTGGGCCTCACCCTAGACTGATTGAATATTGTTTACTGTTGTAATTTTATCAAACACCCAGAGGTTTCTTCAGATCAGGCAAGAGAAAACCAAGGCAGTATGATTAAAACTACATATAGCTTTTCTATATGCGTAACTGATGTCAGTGGGATAAAATTACCTTGCTAGCTTAAAGGGATACAATTCTAAATGGATATTTTATATACTCTGTGTGTATATATGTTTTAAATTAAGACTTGGTGGTTATTTCTAATTTACATTTGGGAATTAATTTCCTTCTTTTGGCTTTGCTCTGTGTCCTTTCCTTCACTCTCAAAATAATGTATAATAATTGTAGAAAACTTGGAAAATACAGAATCCTGTAAAAGAGTAGAAAAGTGGAGGTAAATTTTGCATTTGAAATCTGTCATAGGCAGATGTTAAAGCACCAGATCTTTCCTCAAAGGAGGAATGATATAGAAGCCTCTTAACTTTATTACAGAGGAAAACTGACAATTTTTTCTGATTTCCACACCCTAATGGGTTATAAGTATGTATTAGCTTGCCTTTAAAAGCTCCTACTTCCTAGAAGCCAAACCTGATTTATTGTGTCAATTATGGACTTCAAAAAACCCATTGCAAGAGCCTGTTCATGAAAGAAAGCTAAATTCAGTAAGCTGGCTGCAATAAGGGAGGACCTAGGCAGGACACAGTATTGCTGGTGTCTGAGCAAGGGGAGGTTGGGAGGCAGGTCTATAGGGTTTAGAGGTCTAGGTCCAAGTCCTTTTAGCTGTATTTTTCAAGGCAGAGAAGTGATTGGGTTTCAGCAAAGTTTGGGATTGGTAGATACAGCAAGACAAGGGTCTCAAGTCCTGGCAAGTAAACCATTGTTGTTAGGCAAGCTGTTTTCCCAGGTAGGCTGACTGTTTGCCAGGACAGATTGTTCTGTAGGAATTTCCTACAGCAAGCAGCAAAGTTATTTATTGGTTTACAGACTTAACTTTCTGGGCAAGAATATCCTGGAAGAAATAGTTATGTTGACACAGATGGTCTCAATTCTCAGTGCTAATAGTTAAGGTATGTGGACATAGCAGTCACAATTCTCAATCAGTTTACTCAGTTTGAATCAAACCTGTGTAACATCCACCCTCATAAAGCAGACGAGGGGCTCCTCAAGTCCCCTCTAAACCAGGTGTTAGACCCACCAGGCTCCTGACTCATCTACAGGTCCTGGATTCTGTCTTAGGCTGAGATATTTATTTCATCCTGGTAGAAAGGAAGAACCCAATCCCCTCCATAACCCATGACACTGCCTACATCGGCCTAAATACTGGCTAGTTCGTAATTACCACCTTATGCTCAGGAAGTGTAGTGGGACTGAATCTTACATAGCAGTTAGATGTTCAAGTCAAGGCAAAATGAGGAAATAGAATATAGTCAAAATTGCCTCTGAAAGTTCCTCAGGAAGGGGCCTTGTTGGATCCAGTTTTTCCTACAGTCCTAAGGAAAAACTTTCTTTTTCTTTTTCTTTTTTTTAGTTGAACATCGGGTTAAAGGTAGTTAACTTGTATTTCTGGATTATGTCCTATGAAAGAATAAATCAAGCAAGAGGTGAGAGGCCTGCCTGAACCTGCTGAGGGCAAACATCTCTCCTGAGTCAAGTGCCCTTAAGGGAAATGTAGGCAAACTGACTTGCTCTATTTAACTTGGTATTTTCTGTTCTGTTTTTGTTTGCAGAGCTTCAGTCTATTTTAGTTAGATGCTCCATGTAAATGGTGTAGTTACAGTTGAATAACAGGGGTTTGGACTGCATAGGTCAACTTACATGTGCAGTTTTTGCGATAAATGTAGTCGGCCTTTTGTATCCAGGAGTTTCCCAACCGTGGGTTGAAAATACTATTTTCCATTCAAGGTTTGTTGAATCTGCAGATTCAAAGGGCTGACTGTAGTCAACAGTTATATGTAGATTTTCAACTGCTCAGGGGTTGGCTTCTCTGATCTTACGTTGTTCAAGGGTCAACTGTACTTCTCTCTTTTCTTTATAGACATTGTTCTTCATTACTATGGCAATCTGTAGTTTTTCTGGAATAATATTAATTGTAATTTAAATAAGTATCATCAGCTATTATTAATTATTCTATAATTTGATGAAGTAAACTTCCCTTTGGACATTTAATATTGACTGTTTAGAGTCAATTGACTTACTTTAAAAATGCTATAGTTCAGTTGTTAAGATAGTTTGTCACTCAGCACATTCTGGGACCCACTGGGGCTTCTTTTACTCCTCATGTTTTTTATATTTTAAATATTGAGAATTTAAGATCAGCCAGGCTCTGTACTAGGCACAGGGGAGAGAAAAACCAGAAGCCATCTTGACCTCATGGAGTTTTCAGTTTGGTAACAAAGAAAGATATTAATAAATAATCACGACACTACACCTGTACCAAAAAATCATAAAATAGTGCTTAATGTGAGAAGCAAAGGGGGCTTTGAGAATATATAACATAATGCAGGGTTCCAGAGAAATCTTTCCTGAGGTAGCGGCCTTTGATTTGCAAGCTGAGCTTCGCTGTTATCTAGGGAGGTGGGTCAGGCTACATCACGGAGCGACTCAAGCTACCGCAGTGCCGTTCTCCACATACGCCATCACGTGAACACTCCTGGTCATATTCTTAGCTCATATCTAAATTCTACATGGCTGTTGTGACTTTCTTGGTTCTCAGTTATTAGGGCTCATGCGATTTTGTGTAAAGTGTAGATAATTGAAAGGCAATCATTGGACCTCTTTTTATTAATTATGTTCCCCCATCCAGTTTGTGTGCATTTAAACCAGAGTTGGTCACCACTAGAATCAAGCCTTGATTTGTGGCTTCCCATCTGTCCTGGCTCATGGAAATGACTCAGATAAGTTGAAGGATACAAGAGTTTTGGATAATGCACAGATTGTGTGAGCAGTCTGGGGTAATAAGAATGCCCATAGCTATTGTTCATGTAGAATTACATGCTGGAACCCTGGCCACAGAAATCCTGTGCTGCTGGACCAGCACATTTTCCACAGTCCTTTCCAGTGCCATTGTTAACCCTCACCCACCTGTGAGAAACATCTTCCTGCTTTATAAGGTCTCTATGAAAACACATGGGGCAGGCCAGCGATGCCCTTGACAAGGCAGCCAGTGTCACCTGCACCTAATTAATGGAAGTGGACACCTATTGCTATCAGATTTCAAGGGTGTGTTGTGTGAAAGAGATTGTGTAAGAAAAACATTAACGAGGCTGGTAAAGTTATAGATGGCCCTGAACTAGGACAGAGAAGCTCAAAGTAATCTTTGATCCCTCCTTTTCCTAAATCCCACCCTGCCCCCACACCAACCAGGTGCCCAGTGCTGGCAAATCCCCCTGAAATTTCCAAAATCTACACCCTTCTTCCCTTTCCTACATTACCTCCCTACTTAGATTCTCATTCTTTCATTTGTGGGCACTATGGATGGTACTCCTAATCCACCGGCACTATCTCTGAATGTGCGTTCGCTTTCTCCCAAACCATTCCATCCATTTGTGTTACCTGCTTGCAGACTCTGGCCCATGCTGGACCCAGCACCAGGTATGCATTCTCACCTTCAAGGACTTTCAGGCTGTGCTCCCACCTTCTCAACTCTTCTTCTCCTGGTCCTGCCCCTGAGCCATCATGGGTCTGTTCCTGTAGCCCAGACCTGCTGATGCCCGCCCTCTAGGCTTTGCCCACCCTGCCTCTGCTCTCGCCCTCCGCCTCGCCCCATCAGGTTCCCATCCGCCCTTCCAGACTGCCATACACCCACTTTGTTCGCTGACAATGGAGCTCCCACAGCTGAGCTGATATCTACCTTTACTTTGAAGATAAAATTGTGGTAGAAGTGTTGTGTATGTAGGCCTAGCTGTGGCCCCAATGTAGTGGTAGGAAGTAAACTTGAACCCATAACTCTGGACTCTGCAGTGAGGGATTTGTTTTGTCTTTTTGTTGCTACATCCCTGACCCCGAGGAGGATCCTCTTATAGCAGAGAACAATGCCAGAAAGTATTAGTGGGAATTGTCCACTCAACAATTCTAATTTCTCCCAGGGATTCCTAGGGGAGCCTGCCCTCATCAGCCTACAAGCTGATAGAGTTCCTTCTTTCTGAGTGCCTGCTTCCTGCCTCCCTTTGCTTCACAGACAGGGCAACAGCTGGTTTTAACTGAGCAGGAAGACATGTGTTTTGGTTCCAGGGACCCTGCTCTCCTGTGCCTCCAAACTGCCCATGCTGTGGGGAGATGCCCTGGGCCTGGGCTCACGAACTGCCCGGGGTATTGGAGGGCCCAGCTCGCAGCAGAGGCCCCGTTTGAGGAGTCCTCCTCCTGGTCATTTTGCACAGTTTGTGTAACATCATGTCCATCTTTCAGAAGCAGAAAGCCTGTCATTATGGTTCAGAGAAGCCATAGGCGTTCTCTGGCACGTAAAGAATGGAAGTGCAACTCACTTCGAAGAAACCTAATTGCTAAAATCTGACAAGAAGACAGGTAAACCAGGAGTGATGAGGCCTTTCACCCCAGCAGAACTCCCTTAACTATCAGTCTCTCCTTGGTGTTCGAAAAGTTATTCTGCTTTCAAAAAATCTATCTGCAGGCAGATTTCCAGTCATCCAGAACTGGCACTGCTGCACATGTTGGGCCTCAGTGATTTTGGCATTTGAGTTTTCAGACTGTTCTTTGTGCGGAGTCATTTTCTGCATGCACAGCCCAGGACAGCAATTCGCTGTTGTGTAATGGGACAGAGATGCAGGGGCTTGAAGGATAATGGATGGAACCAGAATCCCATTTTAGTCAATAACTTCATTGAAGAAATCCTTACCTGGGTCTGTGGGTGTTTAAAAGTCAGGGATGTGAGGAAGTGTTGTGCCCTTGGTCTCCCAGCGTGACTCCTGGACAGTAAATAGATGTCACGTTCCACGCCAGGTGTGCAGGGAGGCACCCTGTCATGGCCTATGACCAGGAAAGGACTAAGCACCCTGCAGTGGAAACAAAATAGTGATTAGAGAGTTGGTTAGAGCAACTGACATATTCATAATTATTCATAATAATATTGCAAAGCATACTTGACATCAGTATTTGTATGTCTTTTGTTTTCCAAAAATAAGTTCTTCTTAGACACTTCCACCTGGACAGGCCTTGGCAGGCTGTGTCACAGAACCACAGAGCACGCCACAGGGGTTGTTTGCAATGTTCTAGTAGCTACATTTAAAAAAAGTAAAATTAATTTTAATAATATATTTTATTCAACCTAGTATATCTAAAATATCGTCATCTCAACATTTAATAAATAGTAAAATATTGATCAGATGTTTTACATCCTTGTTTTTCATACCATGCCTTTGAAATCCAGTGTGATCTTACACTGAGTATGTCTTAGTTCAGACTAACCATGTTTCAAGTGCTCAGTCCCTACATGTGGCTGGTGGCTACTGTATTGGACAGCAAAAGCTTACATTGAATCTAAACTGAGTCCTGGGAGACTCAAGTGCCAGGGCTCCGTAGTCTATAGCAGGGATCGGAATCAGACCTGGCCTGACCTTCTCATGTGGAATCCCTACCCTATGTGGCTTCCTGAGTGTTCCACTCTGATCCCTTTCCTCCTTTTCCAGTGAGATCTCCCAGGAAACCCCATCTGGAGAGGTCATGGGGGATAGTGACTCTGGGGGATTGGCTGGCTTTTTTGGGATACAGATGCATGGCTTTTACCATCTGTTCCAGACCCCACCTCCAGGATGCAGATCAGATCCCCGCCCCCACCCCTCATCCCGGGCATGACTTTGTAGGGATGCCACGAATTTATTGGACGGCAATTCCTGTTCTTATTTCCAAGAAAAAATGGATTTCATGATTTTGTAGAGTCGTTGTTCCACCACATTTTGGCCATCTATTTCTGATATTACATGTTGCCCATTGGGCCTCAACATAGTCTCACTTGCTTCAGGGAACTTTGTTTTAAAAAATCAGGAATGAAATAGGTTCCTCTGGTTATTCTCAACGACATATTTCTTAGTTGAAATTGAGTTATCATAATAAGAGGATTCCCAGGAGGGAATGTAGAGTTGAAGCACTATTGTGTCAAATGTGTAACTTTCAAAAGTTAAAAACACGATTCTCATAAAATTAGAATGAACTTCCATCAGAACTTTATTCAACCAGGAAACAGGTGTAAAGCTGGTTCAAAGAACACTTTAACAAATAATGTATTTGTGGTTGACTTAGAAAGACATTCTGTAATAAGTTTGCTGAGTTAAAATCAAAACTGGTTAAAATCCAACAAGGAAATAAAAATAGCACATAGGAAAGTCAAACAGAAAATTTAATCATCTTTAGGTGGGCAGCATTGGCATTGCCCAGAGCTTGCTAGCGAGGCAGCTTCAAACAGTGGTTCTCAAAGTGTGGTATCAGCTTCACCTATAAATTTCTTAGAAATACAAATTAAGTAAACAGGATGATACAAGAAGCATAGAAATATCTGCATTCTAGACTTGGCTTTATGCCCCCGCCCAGAAAACGGGGTAATACCGCCTTCCCCTCTGGGTTGTGAGCACCAGTGTTCTAGAACAGAAAGAGTTTGTGCACCCAGCACGAGCAGAGCCAAACCCTGGGCACTGAGAATTGCAGTGAAGAAGTAAAACCCACTGACTTATTTTATCGAATTGCGCCAGCCAGGAGAAAGGGAAGCTAATGCTCAAAATCACAAGACACCATGGTTTAGGTGTTGAGGGTCATACTGGGATCTGTGAGGTAACAGTGATGAATCATTTCTTGAGGTCTTGAGGGCAGCTCTGAGGTCTTTTCTGGCATCCCTCTGTCTTGTCCTCTGGGTAGGTAGCCATGGGCCATTTCGCCTTAATGCTCAAGATCAGAAACATAATTTAGGTCAAGATGTTATCTTTAGCCTGCCAGATGTCCAGAATGTGTGACCATTAGTCAGGTCTGGGCTACTGTCTCCAGCTAGAGAGGGGGGTTGCTAATTATCCTGGGGGACAGGCTAGGTCTTAGGAGGGGGAAGGGAAGAGGAGAAAGGGAGGGATAGAGAGAGAGGATTCCTAGAGCTAGGATTTAAAACTAAATTCAATCTAAGTCAAAAGGACCCTTGGTTTCAACAATTAGTTCAGACATAGTACTTTGCTGAGTTCAGTTACTTGTTCTCTGTAAACTTTGGTGTTATTGTCACCATCTGATGAGACATTCTGTTTTTATCTGCTTTCCTACTATATCTGCACTTTTATTTGCTCACTCAAAGTGGCTGTGTCACCAAAAACACAGGTTCAGCTGCCTTCCTGCTCAAGCCCTCAGTTCTTTTATTTTATTTATTTTTAGAGAGAGGAGAAGGGAGGGAGAAAGAGCAATGTATGGTTGCCTCTCACATGGCCCTCACTGGGGACCTGGCCTGCAACCCAGGCATGTGCCCCCACTGGGAATCGAACCGGGACCTTTGGTTCCCAGCCCGCGCTCAATCCACTGAGCTACACCAGCCGGAAGCCCTCAGTTCTTATGGGGATAGGGAGAGAAGGGCTTTTTCTCTTTATCCAATTATCTTGCTAGCTTTTGGTATACTTGGGTTTGCTCTATCCATTCATCTTTCGAGCCTTTGGTTCACTCAGTGTAAGAACCTCCCCCTGCCCATCCTAGCCAGTGGAAGACTCCCCAGGATCCTGACTCTGTATGGTATCGGGGTCAGTGGTGGGGGCTACAGGACCTGCCCTCGGGAAGCCTGGAGATGCCTCAACCTGCCTTGTGACACTGGACATGGCACGTCTGGGGGAGCCGGTTGGCTAGAATCTGCAGGGCACCCCTGGATCCTGGGGTGTCGCAAATTCTGGCCAGCAAAATTCATATTGCCATGGCAGGCGTGTAAATAATTTTACACGTAATACACTGGACTAGAAATTCCGGGACCACACGTCCCTCCATTATCATCTTGGAGAGGCCCTGAGAGACATGTCAACCGGCCTTTTATTCTGTTTTCTCGGGCTTCATTAACTATGCATAGATTGTAGATTCAAGTTAGGCGGTAGACGTCCAGGAAGGTACATCAAAAGGAGAGATATGCAAATGGAAGGACAACAGGTTTGGGCTGAACTCAGAGGAACTATAAACACTAGCCTTGAGGGAACTAGGCATCCATCAGCATAAGTTCTTTTGATCCAGGAGGAGGGAGGTCTTAGCAAGAACAAGCTTTTGATTCTAAGAAATATATCATCCTGATTTCCCACAGGAAATTCCGCCATCACACACGTGGGTCCTGCTTTCGTCTTTATGTTCCACGAGAGTCCGTGCTCTCTTAGATGTGAAACATTAGAGCTACACTTCCCACTGTGAGATGCATGGATTTCCTTTACTGGGGTGCCTGCATCCTCTGTGCAGCCCCTTGATGTGGCCTGGCCCTCCGACTGACTGTCTAAGGTAACAACTGCACGCAGGCACTCCAGTGGAGATCCTCAGAGGTGGGGTGACTCAGCTTAACAGACAGAAATAAAATCTTCACCCCACCCCGCAGTCTCTAATACCTGATGTCACCATTTATCCACACAGGTGCTCCAATCTTCATCGTGCTGAGATTCAGAGGTGCAGGCTCCTTCCTTCTCCACAGACAGTTTGGGGGAAGTGACTCTTCAGCTCTCTTATCAGTATACACTGCCATTTGCCAAAAGAACAAACAGGAGCAACCTGTCCTTTGCATTTTGGTGAAAACCACTGTTTGGGTGCCTTTCCACAGGCACAACCCAGCCTTCCTTCTTATTCAACTCCTTTGTAAAATTCATGTTTAATTTCAAAAACACTATTCTGGGCATCATTCTAAGCACTTTATACCCAAGTCTTCATACTATCATTATACCCAGTTTACAGAGGAGGAAACTGAGACATGGAGAGGATGTAACACTTGCCCAAGTTTATGAATTCTGTATTGGTGACTATACTTAAACTTGGAAAGAATTTCATAGAGATGGAGCGTTAAATGCAGGCTCTGTGCCTTGTCCTGCTCTGAAATGAGATATGCCCCCTACAGTCCCTGTGTTGGATGCTTGTTAATTCGGATGTGAGCCTGATTTACTTTCTCTTCTCTTTACACCTAGCATGACCCTGAGTGTGTCCCCTAGCTGGCCCTTTCAGGTGGCTGCTTCTCAGAGTTTCTTGCCTCAAAAAGTGGGGCTTGTTCTTCTAAAAAACCATCAGTAATACATAGTTCAGCAAGAATTTGGTTTACTAGCTTGCAGCAGCCAGGGATAAACCAGAAAAACCATGTGGGAGCTCTTAGTATGAGGGAGTTCAGAGCGACTTACAGAATTTTGACTTGTGCTGTTAATTCTAAGGAAAGAAGTATTGCAGATTTAGCAGATAAAAATACAGAACACCCATTTGAATTACTTCAATTACAGATATAGCATAAGTGTATCCTATGCAACATTTGGGACATACTTATACTAAAAAAATATTCATTGTTTATCAAATTTAATTGGGCATCTTATATTTTATCTAGCAACCCTGAAGGAGGAGTTGAGTGTTATCAGGAAGTGAGGACAATGCAGTGATTCGGTAGCTGAATAATTTTTATCTAGAAAGCAGTGGAGTAAAGTGAGCCAGTTGCGCCAGTGGTAAAGAAGCAGCTGACACTCAGTGTGTGACAGAATGGAGCCGGTCAGTCATTCTTGTGGTCTCTGTAGCCTATGCTTTTCATTCAGTGCTCTTTGTTTATGTTCAGGTGGGAGCATGCCAGGGACCTTTCTCTCTCTCTTTCTCTCATTCTACTTCCAGATTCTGGGCTTGTTTCTGAGTCTGTCGAGAGGGTGAGGTCTCAAAGATGCAGGTTGCTTGGGGTTCTGGTCCAGAGCAGCCAGTTAGTTTAGTTGAGGCCACGAGTTTTCTGGAAATATGTTTGGTTGTCACAGATTGGGCGGAGGTGCTACTGGCTGGCTTTTTACAATGCATAAGCAACCCCCATAGCAAATTATCTGGCCCCAAATTTCCCTTGTGCTGAGGTTGACAATTCCCAGTCTGCAATGAAAATGCAGAAATGACCCATTTCTGAAGTCTCTCTTAACTATTTCTGGGGCAGGCCTTCCAGAAGTAGAGAAAATGAAAGCAAAAAGAGTGTGCATGTGTTTAGCACCCGCTGTCTTCCATATGTATTACCTAGGACTAGCTCAGCTCCTGGCCTGTAATAGTAGGTGTTAATCAACAATGCTGAATGGATGAAGAAATGTGTATTGCATGCATGTGTCTGTTATCCACATATTGCTCATTTATTTACTCTGTAATGATTCAGCACCTATAATGCAGAGCCCATCTTCTGTCTTGGGCACTGAGTGTGCAGTAATGGGAAAATAGATAATAATTTAGACAAATGTGAATTTGTACAATGGGGGCAAGGCTGCCTGAGTGGATGATTGGGAAGGGCTTCTTCAGGAGTTGCCATTTAAGCATAACTCTTCAGGAGGGAGAGAGTCAAGGAGAAGAGCATTCCCAGGCAAGGGGTAGGCGTGTTTTGAGCCTGAGACTGAAAGAACAGGGTGGGAAGCAACTGGACAGTGGGTGTGGGGAACGGCGTGAAGTAAGGGCAGGAGGGAAGCAGGGGCCCATCATGCCAACTGGGTGAGGAGTTGGGATTTTGTTATTAGTCCAATCGGAAGCCATGAAAGGTTTTGAGGACAGGAATGACACAGCCCAGCATATGTGCAACCCTCATAAATCTTGCTGAACATTAACATTGTGGTTGTAATCCATCAACCAAGAAAACCAAAGTACAATCCAAATCTTCCTTGTCGTCCCTCAGAGGACACCAGAGTCAGCCTCTTGTCCAACACCCTTGTAGTCAGCTTGCTGGTCCTTCTCTGCACCTTGTCCATGTACTCAGCAGTTCCATAAAGGAATGTGCTTCTCCACTCTCTCAAAACTCCTCCCTGATGCCCTGGCTGGTGTAGCTCAGTGGATTGAGCGCGGGCTGGGAACCAGACGATCCCGGTTCAATTCCCGGTCAGGGCACATGCCTGGTTTGCAGGCCAGGTCCCTGTGAGGGCCATGTGAGAGGCAACAATACATTGCTGTTCCTCCTTCTCTTTCTCCTTCCCTTCTCCTCTCTCTAAAAAATAAATAAATAAAATCTTTAAAAAACAACAACAACAACAAAAAAACTCCTCCCTGGGTCTTGCAGTCATCTCCCATTACTCTGCCTTGCCCTCTACTTTCTTGTCTTTATTGTACAGATCATCTTGGCCTGTCTGGAGTCTCAAGCTTTATGGTTTTCTTTTCCACTCCTGAGAATCCACCCAGCAAACACTGGGTCAGATGTGACTCCCTACCTGGAGTTTGGAAGATTGCAAACTCTGGTTATTTATTTGATGTTCAGGCCCATGCTTTTGAAATAACTACTGTAACTGAAATAGGTGGAGTGAACTGGAGGGGAACGGCCAAAGGAATAAGACAATTACTTAGGACAGTGAGCAAACTGTGACCCATAGGCCAAAATCTGGCTGGGCTCCTGTTTTTATAATTGAGACAACACCATACTCCTTCATTTATGTATTGGCTATGGCTGCTTCTATCCCCAAATGCAGAACTGAGTTGATTCAGAGATTGTATTGTGCACAAAGCCTGAAATATTGACTCTCTGGCCCTCTACAGTAAAGGGTTGCTGCCCAATGACTTGGGGTATAATTCATTTTGTCACTGAATTCTCAAAGGCAATGTTGTGTGTGGGTAGCATTGTCTTCCGTTTACAAATAAACACATGCCAGGGCCAATACAGCCTGATCTCTGAGAGCAGAGCCCACTCTTTTCTGAATCATAATACCTGCCTCACAGAGTTTGTCAGAGATAGCTACAATGAATACCCTGGAGGTCTCAACCCTAGATGTCTGCAGGAGCCAGGTGGATACTATAAACCAGGAAAGCCAACCTAGGTGAAAGTGGATAAATGGCAACTGACATGCGGGCTCAGTACTGGAGTACAATAGGGAATGGTGAGGACCGTAGCAAACTGAAGAGCAGATGTTCCACATAAAGTCAACAACACAAAAAAGTGACATAGGTAAATGTGGTCCTTGTATCCTCTCTCACAACCACATCAAAATTACAACTAAACTACAGAACAGCTATCATTCAGAACTACCTAAAATCTAGCTAACAGAAATCTTCAACTAAGGATATAAAGAAGCCACATTGAGGCTGACTGGTAGGAGGGGTGGAAATGCTGAACAGGCTAGCCCTACACCCATGTGTGGTAGATAAGAGTCAGGAGGGATAGCTCAGCTACAGAGGTCCCCACTGAAGACTGAGGAATCCCAGCCCCATACCAGGCTTCCCAGCTCAGGGTTCCGGTGTCAGGAAGAAAAGTCCCCATAACTTCTGGCTGTAAAATCCAGAGAGGATTGTGGCTGAGGGAGACAGAGGGCTCCTGGAGTCCCAGGAAATTCCTCTTAAAGGGCCTGCACACAGGCTTACTTGGAATCACTCACTCTGAGCTCCAGCACTGGGACAATAGCTAGAAGGGAACCAGGGATGAATGGGGAGGACCTGAATTGTCTGGCATCAGAGTGTGAGCTGGGGGGGCAGCTTTCTAACAGACAAAAGTGCTGGCAGAGGCCATTGTACCCTTTTTGAGTCCTCTCCCTTACAGAGCTGCCAGGCAGGCATCATATCTGAGTCTCTATCACTAGGTTCATCCTGTTTACCTTGCCCTGGTGATTGCCTGACACCCTTCCTCATGCAAACTGTAGGCCAACCCAAGCTGTTTCCAGTGGCTATTCCATAAGAACAGCCTGTCTTGGCTCATGCTTCATACTTTCCTAAAATCTCTCAAACAAGAAGTATCTGGCCTTGGTGTGCCTTGTACCTCTTGTTAAGTGGCCTCAGGCTGAGCACTAGCAGCAGCAGGCCTTGGTTCTCAGCTTAGCCTCTCCTGGGCACCTTAAAGCCCAGCACAAATGGCAGCCACCTGCAGATCACTTTGTAGCTCATACCCAGTGAACTTGGCCTGCATCTCCTCAGAACTAGTGCAACTGGTGGAGAGCTTCAGACCACATCAAAGGCCCCACTCAACCACCTCCACAAGCAACACACTCAAGGGATGGACTCAGTGGGCACCAGAGTCCTGCTGAAGTAAGTCCTACTTTGTGTGGTACGCCTCTGCACAGCTGATCCTCCACGGTGGCTTAGGTGAATGGGGAGGCTGTGTCATTGGACCCTACAGGACACCTACTATATTAGGACACTCTGCCAAGCCCAGGAATCATAACAGCTCGCCTAATACATAGAAACAAACATAGGGAGGCTGCCAAAAGGAGGAGACAAAGAAACATAACCCAAATGAAAGAACAGATCAAAACTCCAGGGAAAAAAAGCTAAAAAAATGGAGACAAGCAATCCACTAGATGCAGAATTCAAATCACTGGTTATAAGGATGCTCAATGAACTTAGGGCTAGAGTAGATGAATTTAAAACTTCAGCAACATAAAGGATGTGGAAACCATAAAAGGAACCAATCACAAATGAAGGATGCACTAACTGAAATGAAGAATAAGTTAAAGTGAATCAACACTACAGTAGAGGAAGCTGAGAATCAAGTCAGTGATTTAAAATATAAGGCAGAAAAAACAAACAAACAAACACCCAATCAAAACATCAAAAAGAAAAGAATCCAAAAAATGAGTATAGTATAAGGAGCCCATGGGACTACTTCAAGTGTACCAATATTTACATCATGGGGATGCTGAAAGGAGAAGAGAGAGAAGGAGAAGAGAGCATTGAAAACCTGTTTGAAAAAAAAGAATGACCAAAAATTTCCCTAGCCTGGTGAAGGAATAGACATACAAGTTCAGGAAGCACAGAAAGTAACAAACAAGATGAACTCAAAAGAGGAACGCACCAAAACACATCATAGTTAAAATGCAAAAGATTAAAGACAAAGGGAATCTTAAAAGCAGCAAAAGAAAAGCAGTTAGTTACCTACAAGGGAGCTCCCATAATAATGTCAGCTGATTTCTCAAAAGTTCAGAAAGGTTTGGCAAGAGATATTCAAAGTTATGAAAAGCAAGGACCTACAACCAAGATTACTCTACCCAGCAAAGCTATCATTTAGAATCAAAGAACAGATAAAGAGCTTCGCAGACAAGAAGAAGCTAAAGGAGTTCACCTCCACCCGATCAGTATTATATGAAATGGTAAAGGGTCTTCTTTAAGAAGAAGAAGAAAGATCAAAATTATGAACAATAAAATGGCAAAAATACATATTTATCAACAATTGAATCTAAAAATCAAAATAAACAAGCAGAACAGGAACAGACTCTTAAAAACATTTTGATGGTTGCCAGATGGGAAGGGATTGGGGATGGGTGAAAAAGGTGATAGGATTAAGAAGTACAAATTGGTAGCTATAGAATAGTCATGGGGATGTAAAGTACAACATAGAGAATAATTATGTATGTTGTCAGATGGGTAGGAGATTTACCGGAGTGATCACTTAGTAAGTTATATAATGTTTAATAACTGAGGCATACTCCTAAAACTAATATAATATTATATGACAACTGTAATTGAAAAATAAAAAATAATTTTATTTTTTAAAAGATTTTGTTTATTTTTATTTTTAGAGAGGGAAAGGGAGGGAGAAAGAGAGGGAGAGAAACATTAATGTGTGGTTGCCTCTTACATGCCGCCTACTAGGGACCTAGCCTACAACCCAGGCATGTGCCCTGACTGGGAATCGAACCGGCAACACTTTGGTTCGCAGGCTGGCACTCAGTCCACTGAGCCACACCAGCCAGGGGCAAATTTTAAAATAAAAAAATAAAAATAAAGGCAGCAACATCACGACAGCCCAGTGTTTCTAATTATCAAGAAACTAGAAACTTTGAACTTGGGTTTTTATGTTAATCTCATGAGTTTTGGATGAAATATTCTCTATGTTTAAATGTTGAAACTATTTTAACAGTAAAACTCATGTGAGGCAAGCTGGACAAAGCAAAAAACAAAACAAAACAAATGATTGTGTCCAGAGGCCCCAGGGACCTCTGATAGGACATAGACATTGGAGTGACTGTTCGAGCCTTCCTCAGGAAGGGTGGCTCCATAACCAGGTGAGAAGCAGCTCTAGATATGCCGCTAGATGTTGCCCTGAGCTCTCTCCAGGAAAACTTCCACACCCTGGAAGCCATGGCTTCTGGTCAAGTCTTCAACCAGGTACCGAGAGCAGCCTCATGTGCTGTTTATCAGCAAAGGAAAGGAAATGCCTAAAAGCCAAAGTAGATACAGGAATGCTGAAATTAGAGAGGAGGGAAGTAAGTTCTGGAAGAGCCCCAAGAGTCTAAGATGAAGCTGGTAAATTCATCCTGGGGACAGCCATCAGGGCCTTTCTAGAAGTATACACATTGACCTTTCCAATTAATACAGCCCAATATTACTTTTAGTGCATCAGAGCTGTGTACCCCACCTGGGGAAATACTGGTGGAAATATTGTGGGTTTATAAGTCTGAAGTCTGAGAACCCTGGCTGCCAAACTGTGTTGCAGCCATTCCCAGATCCTTGATGTGAAAAAAAAAAAAAAAAACCCAAAAAAAACCTCTCAGAGCCTCAGTTTCCTTATCTGTAAAACAAAAGTATCAAAAGCCCCTGTACTATCACTCAAGGACAATGTGAGGATTAAATGGCACAATGGATGGTACTTGCTGCCGAGAAGGCTGCTCGTTACTATCAGCTGAGTTGGTAAGCAAAGTGTCCTTCTTTACCTTTTCTGTGACTTCCTGAAACTCTTCCAAAGTTAGGACAACTTCTGTCTGTTCCCTACCCATCACACCCATAGTGCTGTCATTTAAAGACCTAATAAGGCTTCATCCAAGAAGTGTTATGTTATATTCTATACACAGGAACTTGAGAAAGATTTTGGGCATTAAAAGGGAAGAGGTAAAATAACTCTCTGGTAACTAGAATAATGCCGTGGAGTGAGTCTCTCATTCATGGCGTGCAAATGAACGAGGGTTGAGAACAATTCACAGAATCCAAGGACATCTTCATTTATTGCTAAGGCTTCAAGTTTAAAAATTCAAAGCTTTTCAGAATCAAACTGGAGAGGCAGAAATTACTCCCAGGCACAAGTTAGCATTCCACTTTCCCTTCTATTCCAAGAGATTTGTGGTCATTTGCTAAATATCTACTATTTGTTGGAGTTGGACTTGGGGTGTGGGTGACAGGAAAGGATACACACAAAGAACACTGCCTGCTCCCAACTTTTTGCTAGTAGCCTACTAAGGGACATAAAACCAATACACCTGTCACCAGAGCAGCCTCTTTTATAATTTTCCCTTTGAACCCCACTCACTTATTTCTCCACCCCAACACTCACCCTACAATCCATTCCTGCCCTACCTCCTACACTACCTAAAATGGCTTTAGAGTTTCTAATACTAAAATATTTTGATCTGCCACTACCACTGATAAATAAATAAAAATATTTTTTTATTTTTTCCAAGTGAAACAAAAGTTAACTCTGATGAAGTTAAAATGGTTTTATTTCTACAAACTCGACAGCCAAGTGCTCGGTTAGTCCATCAAAGACGAGCATTTTTCAGCACGTGCATGCCCCTACGTATTGCGCCACAGCACACTCTCAGCAGCCCTACCAGCCACTGGGGTGGGTTGATTTTGGTTGGGGCTTTTTGCTCATGGATGTGCCAGACACCTTCCTTATGCTAGCTCCCTTTCACGCTCCCACCAATTTATCATCGCCTCCTTTACGGATGAAGAAATCTAGCAGACAACTGTAATTGAACAACAATAAAGTAATTTAAAAAAATAAAATGAAAAATAAATGGAAGAATAAAGAAAAAGAAATCGAGGCTCAGGGAGGCAGCCATCTTGCCCCACAGATCCCACAGGTAACAGGAGCCCAAGCCAGCCTTCCAGCTGGGGCTCTGTGGTTCCAGTGCTCAGCAAAGCTCAGTTGGCCTGCCTGGTGGCTACTGAGCATTGGCTGCCCTGGGGAAGAGGCTCAGCTGGGTGTGGTTGGTGTGCACACGGGTCACGGCAAGGCCAGGCCTGGGAGCCCAGCAGCCTTTTTCAGGAAGACATGCAGCCCCCTGAGGCACACTTCCTCTGGCTTGTGTTCCAGGGACACATGGATACAGATTTTGAAGACAAGGAACTGAGCTGACCAAATTTTCCAAAGGAGAGATTTCCTAACAATAAAGATGTGTAGAGTGAGTTTTGGAGATGCGCTAGAAGGAATTAGGGAAGTGGTCTCTGGAAGCCTGATTTTCATTCCTGTGTTCCTCATTTTAGTTTTTTCTACCTTGGGGGTAGGAGAGGAGGTTTTCATTGATATAATTTCAAATTTACAGAAGAGTTGCAAGAATAGCACAAAGGATTTCTTGTATTATATACTTTCAGGTAAATCTGTCCTGTATCATTTCAAATTTACGTAAAAGTTGTAATAATACAAGGGACTTCTATACATCTGTTACTCCAGGTCCGCAATCACCAGTTGTTTACATTTAGCCCCATTTGCCTTAACATTATCTCTCTCCCACACACATTGTATAAGTATGTAAATATCCCATAAGCATATAAATTATACCTCTGTATATGTAGTTACATGTGTAATATATTTTCTGAACCATTTGAGGATACAGTGGAGACATCATGCCCATTTCAATCCTTTAGTGTGTATTTTCTACGAGTTAGGACAATCTCTTATATGCTCACTATGAAAGGATCAGCACTAAGAAATTAAACATTGTTACAACACTGTGCTCCAGCCCTCAGTCACTGTACAGTGATCGCCCCAGTTATGTCCTTTACCATTGTTTTAGGCCCAATGGAGGTTCATTCATGCATTTAAGTGTCATGATTCTGAGTTCCGGCCAAGATGGCGGCATAGGTAGAAACCCTTCATTTCCTTGCACAACTGAAAGAAGGATAATAACCAATCTAAAATCAATAAACAACCAAAAGCACCAGAAAATCAAACTGAATGGAATTCCAACAACCAAGGAATTAAAATCAACCAGACTGGTAAGGCTGCGGACCATGCCGGCAGACTCAGAAAAACTGCTGCATGGAGGCAGATGGTGGGGGGTGGGGCTGGGTGCGAGCTCGGTGGGTTGCTTAGGAGGGGCTGACTTTAGGGGAGGACTGAGACTCAGAGCTGACTGTGGACTGTGGCTAGGGTTACCTCGGTGGGAGTTTCTCCGCGTCTCCCATGAGAGTCCATTGGAAAGTGTACTAGAGAGGAGCAGGCAAGCCATACCGTTCCCTCTCTGGCCCCTCCCCCACAGGCAGTAAAGCAGCACAGCAAAGAGGGTTGCACTGAGGGGTGAGGGGGATTCCTAAGGCCCCGCCCCCTTACAACCTACCAGCTGTGCCAAGACAAGAAATATGACTCAAATGAAAGAACAGAACAAAACCTCAGAATTAAGCAATGAGGAGATTGCCAACCTTTCTGATGGAGAATTTAAAGCCGCGGTAATCAAAATGCTCACAGAACTGATTGAGTTTGGGGAAAAATAAAAGAACAAATGAAAGATACCAAAAATTAAATAAAGCAAAATATTCAGGGAACCAACAGTGACAGGAAGGAAACCAGGATTCAAAGCAATGATTTGGAACAAAAGGAAGAAATAAACATCCAATTGGATCAGAATGAAGAAACAAGAATCCGAAAAAATTAAGAGAGGCTGAGGAATCTCTGGGACAACCTGAAATGTTCCAATATCTTAATTATAGGGGTGCCAGAAGGAGAAGAAGAACAACAAGAAATTGAAAACTTATTTGAACAAATAATGAAGGAAAACTTCCCCAGTCTGGTGAAGGAAATAGACTTCGAGGAAGCCCAGAGAATCCCAAAGAAATTGGACACAAGGAAGTGCACACTAAGGCACATCATCATTAAATTACTCAAGATTAAAGATAAGGAGAGAGTCTGAAAAGCAGCCAGACAAAAGGAGAAAGTTACCTACAAAGGCGTTCCCATAAGACTGTCAGCTGATTTCTCAAAAGAAACCTTGCAAGCAAGAAGGGGCTGGAAAGAAGTATTTGAAGTCATGAAAGGCAAGGACCTACATACAAGATGAGTTTTGCTCTATCCAGCAAAGCCATCATTTAAAATGGAAGGACAGATAAAGTGCTTCCCAGATAAGGTCGAGTTAAAGGAGTTCATCATCACTAAGCCATTATTATATGAAACGTTAGAAAAAGAAGAAGATCAAAACTATGAACAGTAAAATGACAGATCAAAACTATGAAAAAGAAGATCAAAACTATGAAGATCAAAACTATGAACAGTAAAATGACAGTAAACTATGAAGAAAAAGAAGATCAAAACTATGAACAGTAAAATGACAGCAAACTCACAACTGTCAACAAAAGAACCTAAAAGAAAAGAAAAACAATGAAAACAAAAACTAAGCAAACAACCAGAACAGGAAGAGAATCAGAGGAGTGGACATCACATGGAGGGATTTCAGTGGGGAGGGGGAAAGGAATAGGGGGAAAAAGGTACAGTGAAGAAGCATAGTTGGTAGGCATAAAATAGATGGGGAGAGATAAAAATGGTATAGGAAACAGAGGACTCAAAGAACTTATATGTACAACCCATGGACATGAACTAAGAGTAGGGGGATTGCTGGAGGGTTGGGGGCAGGGGGAAGGGGAATAAAGGGGGGAAAACTGTAATAGCATAATCAACAAAAAATACTTAAAATCATATTAAAAACCCTAAAAAAAGTGTCATGATTCTTTTGTCTACCAATGGCACAATTTATTCATTTTATTTTATGACATGTTTACCTTTTTGTTGAAATGTAACATGCACACAGAAAGAGCTTGCATCAGTATCCAGCTTAATGAAAGTTCACAAACAACATAGCTGTACTGGTTCTAAATGGTGCATACATAGAATGTCAAAAACATCGATTTCATGGTTACCAAAACACACCGTTCTCAGGACATGAGCCCAAAACATGGATGTGCTGCTATGGCCTTGGTCCAGGCCATATGGGATGACCATGGCTTTGATCGAAGGTCTTGCAGGGATCCCTTTTAACTCAGCTTTTACTACCTCACCTTGTGGATTCCTGCAGCCCTTTGCACGCATTTCACAGTTTAAAAGAACATCCAATATGTTTTGACAATTGAATTACCCTGAACATTAAAAGCAGATTCTGAAACTCTAGCTTTAACTACAGGAGACTTCCTCAATCACCCATCAACTGGACCACAGACAAGTTTCTCATCTGAACCAAAATGCCCTGATCCCAAACAGTGGGCGCTCTCAGGCGTTGCTCACAGACACAAAAGAAACATGCGAGGGGTTGCACCCAGCTCTCCAGCTCCAGACCTGATCTCAGGTCTCCAGCTCTGATTGTAAGGATATGTCTTTCCTCCTTGGCATCTCAGCCAGCTGTCTGATTCCAGGAAGCTCATCCAACATTAGAAAAATTCCTGGCATCCTTTGCTGGGATGGTCATTCCTAACCATCTTTGTACATAAATAGCAGGCCCTTCCTATCCATCCTAAACATTTGATGTCATCAGGAAAAGAAGAGGCCAAGGCATGGGAAAAGCTTGGCTGATGGGTGGCATTGTTTAAATATGTTTTATTGATTATGCTATTACAGTTGTCCTATTTTTTCTCCCCTTTATTTCCCTCCACCCTGTACCCCTGTCCCATCATCATTCCCTCACCTTAGTTTATCCCTGGCATCAAGAGGCACTGTCTGAATCTGCTAGCCCAGGGCCAGCCCTCAGTCCATGTACATGGAATCAATGCTGTCGAGAACCCTTCCACATTTGGGGCCCTCTTTGAGCTTTGCTTCAGATGACTGTTACCTTCTTACAGGAGCCCTGGGCTCATAAGCTGGAACTGCGTTATTGTAAATTATTTCTTCCAAAGATTGTCTCTAGAGCATGTGTCTGTAAAAAACAAAACGAAAATCTCTGATACCCTGTTTTCTGACTTTTATGGATTATGGTTTTTTTCTTAGTTGTGGTAAAACATTCATAATATAAAATTTACCACCCTGGATGGTGTGGCTCAGTGGGTTGAGTGCCGGCCTGAGAACCAAAGGGTTGCCAGTTCGATTCCCAGTCAGGCACATGCCTGGGTTGCAGGGCAGGTCCCCAGTAGAGGGTGTGTGAGAGGCAACCATACATTGATGTTTCTCTCCCTCTCTTTCTCCCTCCCTTCCCCTCTCTCTCAAAATAAATAAATAAAATCTTAAAAAATAATTTACCATTTTAACCATTTTTAAGTGTATAATTCTGTGGCATTAAGGACATTCAGATTGTTTTGCAACCATCACCACCATTCATCTCTAGAACTTGCTCATCTTCTCAAACTGAAACTCTGGACCCTTTAAACTTCGGCTTCTCCTTCCTCACTCTCCGAGCCCCTGGCAGCCGCCCTTCTCCGTTCTGCGTTTATGAATCTGTCTATTCTAGGGATCTCATATAAGTGTAATCCTACAATACTTACCCTTTTGTGCCTGGTTTATTGGACTCAGCATAGTGACCTCAAGATTCATCTGTGTTGTAGCATGTCAGAATTTCCTTTCTTTTCAAGGCTGATTAATATTCCATTGTATGTACATACTACATTTTGTTTATCTGTTCTCCCACTGATGGACCTTTGTGTTGCTTCCCCCTTTTAGCTGTTGTAAGTATTGCTGCTTATGAAGAGGGTTGGAGTCTCTTATTAAAGAACATGTTCTTAGTTCCTTTGCCTTGAATGAGGATATTAAAACCTCTCTGGTAAGGGATGCGTCACCCAACAAGACACATGTGCGTGTGTGTTGTGGTGAGTGCGTGCTAGAACTGAAATTAAACTTGAGCTCCTCTTGCCTAATTCAGCGCCCTGTGTTTGCTGACTGGGAAAGGCCAACGGCTTCAGTAGCAGTGTGGTCTGGTCAGTGATCAGAAAGGCTTTACCGGGACGTCAAGTGAGTTAGGTCGAGCAAATTAAAGTGATCAGTGTTACTACCATCTCTAATCACTCACTAGACATGTGTTTCTTGTTATTTTTCTTTGTCTTACCCTTCCAGTCACGTTCTAAGCCTTTCTCAGGACAAGGACAACAATATCTTACACATCTTTTGATATCTGTTTAGCCTAGTACCCTAAAAGGAGCAGATCTCCCATAAGTGTGAGCTGACCATGACTCACATTACCAAATCTTTGGTTTCCCAGTATATACTTTCCCACCAATCAGAAGGACTTTTCTTTGTGTTTGCACTAAACACTAGCTGTTCCCTTTTGCGGTTGGGCAGCTGAATTAAATTAGTAAATTGAACTACTAACCAATATATATTCAGCATCCACTATCAGCCAGTAGGACATGACCCTGGATATACCAACATGCAAAAGAATTGGTCTTGTCCTCAGGGCTCTCGCAGACCACAAGAGGCTTGCCCCTACATGTGGGTTGTCAGTCCACACATGCGGAATTTCAGGCCCTGCCCCAGACCTAGGAAACAGGACCTGCATTTTAGCAAGATTCCTAAGTGAATTTATAGCAAAAAGAAAAACATTGGGTGGGTTCCCCAGAGCAGATTCAGAGACAGGATATGAATGCCAGTTGTCTATTTGGGAGGTGATCACAGGAAACTGAGGTGGCGAAGTAGGGAAGTGAGACAGAAGAGAAGGCAGCTGTTGAGGCTCAGTCCTGCTGGAGACCTCTGGGAGATGGTAGCGAGGGTCGGAGTTGTCCCTCCAAGGGCAATGAAGCTGGGATATTTATGCACCAAGTCCCATCCTGCTCTGAGCTTATCCAGCCACAGAGTATGCACAAGCCTTGGGCAGAGCCTTCCAGGGGCTTGCAGTAAAAAGCCATCACAACATAATGGAGCAGCGACCTCCCAGGGCTTCAGGGAAGGCACTAACAGTATCTGCTACACATATCCGAGCTGAGATTTTGAGACAAGTAAGCCTGAGCGCACTTTTGAATCAAAGTTCCTTTCCTGATGAGGAGCAGACCCTTTGAATTTTAGTAAGTTTCAAAGCCTCAGTGATTCATCCCCTCAGAGTTGCTAATCATCTTCACAAGACTGAAAATGACCAAACATCACTTTTTTTTTAATTCAAATTCCCTTTTCATAATCCCTCTGCCTTCTTCCTTCCCTAAACTAAATATATATGCTCAGAGGACACTGTCATACTCAAATTACAGGAAAAAAATTTTAATGGTCTTTTTCAAACATTTCATTTTAATATTGTGAGTTGTAGGTTCATACCTACTTTACAATTCCTTTCCCTTTGAATCCTAACTGTATTATTTTTTTTTAATTAAAACTGAAATTACAAATACACCAGTTATCACCCCCAGGGGCCATGTCAGCATCCCCTTAAGTCAGGATTTCTTTAAGAGTTTCTGCATAACTCTGCTCCCCACAATGCCTATTAAGGAAGAGTCCTGAGGTCGGTAGGGCTGTGGAATCCTGCACATTCCTGGAAACCTACACAGCACACCAGCATCTGAAAAGGTCTTGAGGAGTCCACAGTGAGTTTGTTTATTCAAATGTTTAACCCACTTTTGTTGGGTGTTTGCAGTGGTATTGTAGCAGTAACACCTTGTTTGAAAATCATGCCTGTTCACATCCTACACTGCTAGCACTGGGTGAAAAACATTTGAGGAAATGCCACTTTAAACACATACCCCAGCTGTCTCAGTGCATTTGAAATCAGTAAGCATTTGGAGTGAGTTGAATAGAAGCAATGGAACACAGAATTTACAGCTTAGAGATTACTGTTTTTTGTAACTAGAAAAAAAAAAAGAGAAAACTTGCTTATGTAACTGATGTTTTAGAATGAGAAGTGACTTTGATATAGAAGTCAGCCCCTGGTGTGTAATTGAGTATATCTGTTAAAAAAAAAAAAGGTAGACTGGATAGGTGAGGTATGACTCTGAATGGCAAAGCCCTGGCCTTCTCCAGTGATAAACATAATTCAAAGCTCAACCATGATAATCGGCAGAACATCTTATTTCCTTTGATTTATCAAGGTCTGCACCAACCAAGAGATATAAGTACTGCTGGCAATTCCATTTGGTAAATTTAAGCATCTATAGTCAAATTTTTATCGCCAAACCTAGGAGTTCTGAAGAAAACTAGTCTAATTGCTATGCTGATAACTCCAGGGTCTGTATGAATTCCACCTATCAAATTATTCTTTTATTTTTCCCAAAATTAAAATAGCTACGTGTCGTGAATCTCGTTCCGCGAAATTCATATGCTATGGCAGGCATGTGAATAAATTCACACGGAGTACATAGGACTAGAAGAGCCGGGACTATGTGACCACAGAGAGAGGCCAAGAGAAAATGCCTAAGAGTGGGCCAGAGAGCGAGGACCCAGGAGTGGAGAGGACCCTAGAGAGAGAGCAAGGGGACCCATGAGCGAGCCAGAGAGGGTGAGAGGGCCCAAGAGCGAGCCAGAGAGAGCGAGGGAGAGCAGAGGGAGCCAGCCAGCATGCCTCAGCCACTCTCTCCAGAGGAGAGAGCGCCCGACTCCTGCCTTGACAGGCTTTTATTGTTTTTCCTGGGTCCATTACTTCAGAGTGGTCCTCATTTACTAAACACAGGTTCACCTTAGGTGATAGAAAGCCAGGAAGGCACTTCAAAGGAGAGGTATGCAAATGGAAAGACAACAGGTTTGGGCTGAACTCCAAAGGATTAGCACTGGTCTGAGGAAGCTAGGAACGCATATGCCTATGTTCTTTTGATCCAGGGTGAGGGAGATTTTTAGCAGGAGCAAGACTTAGCTCTAGGAAATAAGCCATTCTGATTTACCCACAGGAAATTCTGTTTTTACACAGGTGGGGCCTGCTTTCCGTCCCACGTTCCACTGATGTTTCTTTTAGACGGGAAACGTTGGGCTACATTTCCCACGGTGAGAGGTACTTCCTCAGCTACATTTTCCTTTTTAAAAACAGCTCTTAGAAAAATGAGAATGTGTAAAGAAGAAAGAGAATATCACCTCTATTGTACCAACTCTAATTGCTCCACCTGGAAATGAGCCCTGTGAATATCCTGATGCTGATGCACACAGAATTTTGTTGTTTGTAATTCTATTATATTATATAAACCCATAGATGAATATATTACATAAATGGGCTCAGAGAATACATACTGTTTTGCAAGTTTTTTTTACTATATTTGTATTTTTACTATACTTATATTTTTAATCTATTGATATATGACATTCATTGTATGTATCAATTAATATATACGAGATCACAATGTTAATGGCTGTATAGTATTCTGCAGTATATTGCTCTGCCACACTTTGACAAGTCCTGTTGTTAAATTTAGTTCTTTTTCCATTGTTCACTATTATAAATGATGTTGACAGGAACATTCTTTTATGCATTATCTGATTATTTCTTTGGTTCAAGTCCTAGAATTAGAAATGCTGAACTCAATAGTTTTCATACTTGAATTGTTGATATATACATTGAGATTGACTTCCTGAAAGAGTCAGTCATTCTTTGTCCTCCCGTGCTTAGAGAAAGCCTGTTGAAGACAGCTGTTTAATAGGAATCTGGAGGTGATAAAGGGAAGTGAATATGACTATAGCATTCATGCCACTGCATTCCAGAAATGCAAAGAACAGCTGGCAATCACCAAAAGTTTGAGCCAGAGGAGTGTTAGAAAGCCATTGATCTATTTAATGCTTGAGGAAAATGAAGCCCAGAGAGGTTAAGCAACACACCCCAACCCCCACACAGAAGGCTAAGGTCACACAGTTATCAAGCCTCTTAGAATGGAGAGCTCTTCCAAGTGGATAGACTTCAGAGATAATTTTCGAAAAGTGAAAAACATAATTCTTATACAAATCCATAGTGAGTCTGTGTCAAAGATTAACTTAATGTATGAAAGAAAAATTGGCAGGATGTTAAAGCCAAGTCCAGATAGCAGAGACAAGTAAATAGCAGTGGAAAAAAGACTCCTATCTTGAACTGGCCCTACTATCTGTTGTTAGCCAACTTTGTGTATCTACCTTTGTAAGGTTAGCTACAGGCTTGATATTGTTGATATTCAACAATTTTTGACCTTCCAATGTTGCAAGTTCATATAGTTCAACCTAATGCAAAACTGGCTAAAGATGTACAGGGCAATAAAACCAAAACCTTTGGGGTATCTTTTCTACCAAACAAATATCAATCCTTCACAAGTTCTGCATCTGACTTTATAGAGTCTGGGCCTTAATCAAAAGAAAAGAGTCAAACAAAATTACATCACAGGTGACTCTTAGGTAGGCATAAGTCCCCAAGTATGACTTTGAAAGTGAGCTTGTTTTGCTTCAAGTTTTGCATAGTTTTCTTAACTGTAAGAACCTTTTGTGACAGAACCCATCTGTGAGTGGACAAGGTTGATCTCAGTGGCAACCATACCCACGCTGCATAGGCCTTGGAGTTCCTCTAAATGCTTAAAGACCAACAGGGCATCACATCCAGGTTTTAGCTCTCATTTCCCATGTGAATTAACTCCTAGCTTCAGGCAGAGGTGTCTGCTCACTGTTCAGGAACCTATTCTTGCCAGGCTTCTAGCCACCATCATCGACAAAATGCATCCTGAACGCCCTATCCCACCTGGAGAGGGTGCCACATGGAGCCCAGGAGGCTGGAATGCATGTTGGTTATCCTGTTTTCTAAATTCCAAGCTGCTAGCCCCCACAGAGCACCCTTGTCACTAATAAGACAGCAAAACAGGACACTGAGAATTGACCAACACAACCTCAGAGCTCTTCAACTTGAACGTCATGAAGACATAGAGCAGCACATTTCAATTCTAAGATGCACTGATTTTCAGTTTTTTCTCATCTCCAAATCATGTGTATTTTATAGTCAAGGATGTGGTATAATCATAATTGGGAACTCTTCTTCTTGATGATATATAAAATGAGTGTATCTGCTCACTTCCAGCCAAGATGGAGGCATAGGTAGATACACTTTGCCTCCTCACACAATGAAAAGAAGGACAACAACAAATATAAAAACAAAAATTAACCAGAACTGCCAGAAAATCGAACTGTATGGAAGTCCGACAACCAAGGAGTTAAAGAAGAAATATTCATTCAGATTGGTAGGAGGGGCAGAGACAGGCAGCCAGGGCAGAGATGACGTGAGGCAAGGTGGCAGCTCGAGGATGGGGGCGGGCAAGGCAGTGGCAGGTGGACCGGGCAGTTTCACATTTACATGTGGATGAACTGGGAGGAACAACTGGGATGCAAGACAGGCTGCACAACCCAGGGTTCCAGCACAGGAAGAGAAGGTCTCAAACCTCTGCCTATAAAAATATGTGGGGGTTGTAGTGACGGGAGAAATTCCCAGCCTCACAACAGAGTCTGTTGGAGAGACTCAAAGGGTCCTAGAACTTACGCAAACCCACTCACCTGGGAATTAGCACCAAAAGGGCCCAATTTGCTTGTGGGTAGTGAGGGAAGTGACTGAAAACCAACCAAGAGCCAATCAAGTAGTATTGTTCCCTCTCTGACCCCTCCCCACATACAGCACCACAACACAACAACATGGGTTGCCCTGCCCTGGTGAATACTTAAGGCTCTGCCCCTTACTACCTAACAGGTGTGCCCAGACAAAGAAATATGGCCCAAATGAAAGAACACTTCAAAGCTCCAAAAATAGAACTAAGTGAGGAAGAGATAGCCAGCCTATCAGATGCAGAATTCAAAACGTGCAATCAGGATGCTCACAGAAATGGTTGAGTATGGTCACAAAATAGAGGAAAAAGTAAAGGTTATACAAAGTGAAATAAAACAAAATATACAGGGAACCAACAGTGAAGGGAAGGAAACCTGGGCTCAAATCAACAATTTGGAGCAGAAAGAAGAAAAAAACATTCAACCAGAACAGAATGAAGAAATAAAAATTCAAAAAAATGAGGAGAGGCTTAGGAACCTCCAGGACAACTTTAAATGTTCCAACATCCAAATCATAGGGTGCCAGAAAGAGAAGAGGAAGAGCAAGAAACTGAAAACTTACTTGAAAAAATAATGAAGGAGAATTTCCCCAATCTGGCAAAGGAAATAGACTTCCAGGAAATCCAGGAAGCTCAGAGAGTCCCAAACAAGTTGGACCCAAGGAAGCACACACCAAAGCACATCACAATTACATTAGCCAATATTAAAGATAAGGAGAAAATCTGAAAAGCAGCAAGAGAAAAGAAGAGAGTTACTGCTGCGAATTCTGGCCAGCAAAATTCATATTGCCATGGCAGGCATGTAAATAAATTTACACGTAATACTCTGGACTAGAAATTCTGGGACCACTTGTCCCCTCCATTATCATCTTGGAGAGCCAGGAGCTATCCCTGATAGCCTTTTTTTTTTTTTTCCCCATTTCTCCAGCACATTACATCTGAATGGTCTTCATTAACTATGCATGGATTGTAGATTTACATTAGGTGGTAGATGCCCAGGAGGGCGCATCGAGAGGATAGATATGCAAATGGAAAGACAATAGGCTCCAAGTGGAACTCAGGTCTCAAGGAAACTAGGCATGCATTAGCATAAGTTCTTTTGATTCAGGGAGAGAGAGGTTTTAACAAGAGCAAGTTTTTAAATCTAAGAAATATGCCATCTTGATTTACCCACAGGAAATTCCGCTGTCACACACGTGGGTCCTGCTTGCCGACCCATGTTCCACGGAAGTTTTTCTCACGTGAAACATTAGAGCTACATTTCCCACTGTGGGATGCATGGATCTCCTTTAAGTTACCTACAATGGAGTTCCCATAAGACTATCAGCTAATTTCTCAAAAGAAATCTTGCAGACAAGAAAGGGCTGGAAAGAAGTATTCAAAGTCATGAAAAGCAAGGACCTCCATCCAAGATGACTCTATCCAGGAAAGCTATCATTTAGAATGGAAAGGCAGATAAAGTGCTTCCCAGATAAGGTCAAGTTCAAGGAGTTTATCTTCACTAAGCCCTTATTATAGGAAATATTAAAGGGATGTATCTAAGAAAAAGAAGAAGATCAAAACTATGAACAGTAAAATGACAACAAACTCACAACTATCAACAACTGAATCTGAAAAACAAACAAACTAAGAAACAACTAGAACAAGAACAGAACCACAGAAATGAAGATTATATGGAAGATTATCAGAGGCAAGGGATGGGGGAGGGGGGGAAAAGGTACAGGGAATAAGAAGCATAAATGGTAGGTACAAAATAGGGGGAAGGTTAAGAGTATTATAGGAAATGGAGAAGCCAAAGAACTTATATGTAAGGTCCATGAACATGAACTACATGAACTAAGTGGGGGGTGGGGGGAATGCTGGCAGGAGGGTGGGTGCACAGCAGATGAGAATAAAGGGTGAAAAAATGCAACAACTGGAAGAGCATAATCAATAATAAAATATACTTTAAAAATATAAAATAAAGTGAGTGTATCTTATAACTGAGTGTATCCTAAATTTGATGGAGCACATCGTGGTTTTGTTTTTCCTCCCCATTGTAGATCCATTGCTATGTAATAAGTACTCTAAAAATATTTTTAAAAAATGAAACGTCAAACTTAAAACACAAATACTAAAACTAACCAGGGCTATAGGAAACTTGGTGCCAACTCTTTGGAAGAACTTCATTCTTCATGGGACTGCTCTCATTTGTCTTGTTAGTTAACCTTAAAACTCAAAGCTGCAGGCAGTAATATAGTGATATCTATGACTTCTAAGGTCACTGAAGAATCTAGTACAATTCAGGCCTCAGACAACTGACAAAGTAAATCAGGATCTTAGCACAATGACTTATTTCAAGATATACCACACTAGCTGCTTCCATATTCCATGTATTCAACTATAGACACTCTATGTATCTTTTAAAAATTATTTTTATTTTTTCCAAGGAGACACTAAATTCAAAGTTATATCAGAGGATTTGCTCTGCAAGTTCACTTCGAACATAGTTTAGGAAAAAAAAACTAGTCTGTGTATGCTTCTAGAATTTGTACTGAGTCATGAGCACCTGAGTATCAGCACGGTGCACCCAGCCTTTCATAGCCTGCCCAAGGTAAAGCCAAGTTGATCTCTTCCATTTCAGTAGAAGCAGTTTATAAATTAATCATTGGAGGACCGTGTTTAAAGCCACCAGCTTCTGCTCAACGAGAACTTAACCGTGGATCAGAAGAAACAGCTGCCTTCTGGAAGTGCAAGCACATTGGTCTTTTTTGGTGGTGAATAATTGAAAAATCTTGAGCAGTACCTCTTTAGTAGCTGCCACAGTATCAGCTACTTCCCCATCATGTCCAGTCAAGGTTCTAGTGGACTGGTTGGAGCTCTGCCCCTCTGTGTCCTGATTTACCCCTGGTGTAGAAGGAAATGAACAGGAAGTTACAAAGAGGAAGGCAGAGAGGGAAGAGCAGTCATTCATTCAATAACTCATGTATGCCAGGGCCTATCCCGAGCTCCGAGGATGGAATGGAGAGCAAAAAGGCATCATTCCTTCTCTGCAGAATTTACATCCAGATGGAGGCCATTTGGGAAAGGCTGTGTCCAGGAATAACCCACAGGCAGGACCATCAACCTCAAATGGTGAAAGTGGGGTGTCAGGCAGGAAGGTTGGGAGGCATCATGGCTCAGGTTCCCCAGGAACAAGCCTGGAGCTAAAGACTTTTATGAAAATGGGTTATCAAGAAGAGAAACCGATAGTGGGGCAGAGAAGGAGCTCAGACAATTCCAGTTTCAAGCAAAGTACCCTGATGGTAACTTTGGGTCCATCTTAAAAGGTTCTTGAGGACAGTGTAGATCTCATGTCAGGGTGGTCTCATCCAGCGGAGAGGGAGCCAGAGTATGTATACACTACTGCCCGTCAGCCATTGATCGAGGACTAACTTCAGGGGTCCTTCTGGGTCTCTGCAACTGACAAAGTAGGTTCTAGCCACCAGAAAGCCATCCTCAGACAAAGGACTTGGGACCCAGTTTCCTTCTCAGGAGGTGTTAGGGAACCCCTCTGGTGGAAGGTCTGGTCTCAAGGAATGCCATGGTACAATGAGATGTTTGCAGGGGTTTTCAGATCTGAGGAAGGTCCAAGGAGCTGAAGGCTATGGAAACCTGATCCATCAACACGTCGTCCCCCTAGGGGTACCAACACACACAAGGGACACCAGGTCCTGAATTTTCTGGGGCTTTCCTAATTTGAAATATTTCTACTCATTGTAAGTACATCAATGCTTATCAGGCCCCTAAAAGCCTGTGGAATTACAGTGCCTGTGGGGACATAGCGTGTGAAGGTGTCCTTCATGGGCACCGCACAAGGACCTATGTTCCCCAACAGATATACTTAGCCAACACATCTACCCCACACTTCTCATACCCTTTAAACCAGACTTCTTACTTTTCATCCATGGGTGGTATAAATGGCTAAGCCCTCCCCCCACCAGCAAATACCCAAATACTGAAGATAAACATTTGCTGTGGACTTTGCTGCATCAACTCAGTGAACTCGTATTAAACAGCCCTGAGAATCAGGCCTCAGCAAACCCTCAGTTTATGGATGAGGAAATTTAAGGGATCAGACTATTTAGTCAAGGACGCGCTGCTTGAAGCAGACAAGCCAAAGGAGTTCTGGCAAGGCATTTAGCTAAAATTTTGTTTTTAAATATTAAATTCTTTACCTGTGTTTATTTTCTGTAAATACTACTATTTATTACTTTGAGCTATAATCAAAGTTATTTATATCAAACCATTTCAGTTAACTCAGAGATGATATTGAGGTGGATTGCTTATTATCTTTTTCTCTACATAAGTGTGTAGAAATATATTGTAATATTTTCAACTCCAAAATAGGAAAAATGGAATAAAAAGATAATCAGGCCCTAGCAGGGTAGCTTAGTTGGTTAGAATATTGTCCCCATATACCAAGGTTTTGGGTTTGATCCCTGGTCAGGGCACATACACAAATTAACCAGTGAATGCATAAATAAGTGGAATAACAAATCAATCTCTTTCTCTCTCTCATTCCTTCTCTCTCTCTCTAAAATTAATTTTTAAAATGTAATGAATATTGTTTTTGGTGAATAGGAAGGTTCTGATTGTGATTAAGATGTTTGGAACCAGCAGGGCTAAGATGAACTATTACATAAGTACTGTTGAGCTCAATTGCTCTTCATTTGGAATGAAAATCAAGGGCAGATTGTGCCTCCTAGGCTACCCCCAGCCTTTGGGCAAGTTTGAAAAAAGCAGCCCCCTGCGCACACCCCTTGGCCTGCAGAAGGCCCCTGGGGCTGATAAAGCCATCCCCAAGTTCAGTGTTTAAGGGTTTGGGGAACCTAGCCCTGGCCCTATTATAGTCATCCCTCCTTCTGATTTCACACCACACTCAAAATTACATTCCAGATGAATGAAAAGCCCACAAATAAATAAATATAACATATGTAAATAAGCAAAACTTTATATTATATGTCTTAGCAAAAAATAGAGGAAACAGTTTATTACTTCAAGATCAGAAATGTCTTCTTAGACAAAGCAAGAACCACAGACTTTTGAGTCTATAGTCTAAAGAACCATAGACTTTTGAGTCTATCAACCTTACAAGACTTAAGAAATTTAAAAGACATTAAAACAGTATAAGAGAAAATCTTTTAATTATTTTAGGCAATGGATTTATATCATAACTTAAGAAAAATAAGAAACCCCAAAATGGTCAACAGACAAATGGACAGGCAATTCTTCAGAAGAGGAAATACAAATAAACAATCAGTATACAAACAGTATAATCTGAGCAAAGTACATTAAGACAATAAAAAGCCACTGTACTCATCAGACTGGCCAAAGCTTAAAAGTGTGGTGATATCAAAACACGGACAAGTGAGGTAGATGCTTTCAAAGATGGCAGAGGCAGTAGAAATGGACATGGCCACCTGGCGAGCAATGTGGCGTTCTCTCTAAGGTTTCACAGTTTGCACAGGATGCTCGTCACAGTGCTGCTGGTGACAGCAGAACACTGGGTAGACGTCCGTCAAAACAGAACGGATGCATGGGATACCCCTATGTGCGCACCCCTGTGGTGGAAAACCATTCCCATTTAAAGTGAACGAGGGCTTTTGTCAGTGTGGATGAATTCCACATTTCATTGGATGTAACAAACAAGCCACAGGACAACACATCATACACACAAAACTGATAAGAGTGGTTTCCTCTGAGTAGGTAGAAAAGATTACAACGATGGTGGTCAAGGGAGATTAGCTACAATAATCTGTGTTTTTCAGTGGGAATGTATTCATGTGTTATGTTTGTGATTACAATTACATTTCAAAAATACACATGCAAACACACATAGGATAAGGACATATAACATAGTTTCAGAACAAAACAAAAGGGCATGGTTCTGAGATGCTTCAACATCATTCCCCGGACACTCCTCTACAGGTGAAGGGGAAAAGTCTCCATTACTTCTTGGTTTCCATGGTGACAGTTCCTGGGGATGGGGGGGGGCAAAAATTATTTGAGAGTTTGTAAGAAACCAATTATTTTCTACTTTAGGCAAACCCCAATGGGGTGTACCCACCAGTCTGTGAGGCTCCTCCTGCCAGCAGAAGCAGACAGGAGAAAGAAGTGTTTGGGTCATGTGGTTTTTCATAATCTGGAGTTTGGTCCAATCCCACAGAGTTGGAACTGTAAAGGTCAAGCTGATACACTTGGAAAATAGAAACTCCATGGCCAAATGCCAAGCACTTGACTTTTCCCACACCCTAGGTTTAAAGTCTTCCTCTCTCAGCTAGCTACACAGCCCTTTTCAAACCACTGATAACATCCCTGAGTTAGACTTAGAATTTGAAGAGCACTGTATCAGAATTTACTCAATAGCACGTTCTTGTTTTATATTTACTTGACCTTCAAGAGAATTTTCCTCCTTTTATCTAACCCTAAAGGAAAGAAAACAAGTTTTGGAGTCCCTCCCTTCAGTCTTCCTAGCAAACAGGGACTGCAGACAGCTGACTTCTCTCCCTAATCAGTCAAGGAAAATTGACATGTAGGGGGCAGATCCTGAGATTAGAGACTTCGGGGCAGACAGGCAGAAGCAAGACTGGACTCCACAAGCACTGGTCCTTTGTAGGTCCAGGTCTGTTGCTGGGGATGAAATAATGAAATGGCATCTTTACAGGCTGGGAGGGTGTAAGTACTTTTTAAGTATCTTTTAGCCTTAGTAACGCTCTGCTTCATAGCAATGATACCATTAACATAAAGAGAGAATTTAAATAGGAAGAATATCTGGGAGCATATAGATATTTGTTACAAAGTGTTTTGATCTTACCATTGTTTTTAGTCCTCCAACACCGCTTGCACCCAGAGTCAGTCAACAGGGGGCTGAGAGGGCATTTGAAGGCAGGTTTTTTAGTCCAAAGCTGGTACCCTCACCACTACTACTAGCTCATGCTGCCAAACCACCATAGTTGCTGCAAGCCAGACTGCCTCTAAACAGAACAAGGCTTGAAGTGTGACCCTTTAGATGAGATTCCCACCTACTGGAAAATTACCCAGAATGATTACAAAACGGTACAAATCAGTGTAGGTTGCTGTGCCAGACTGGAGCACAGCAGGCCAAGACTCTTCCAGGCTGAGCCCTGAGTGTGATCTCAAAGGGCCAAGAAAGAACCTGGGGCTTTCTGAATTCTCCTGCCCTTGCCTAGATGCCAGTTTGCCTGGAAATCACCCAGGTGAACTCTTCAGGCTTCCTGTGTTATGCACAAATGCTTAGATGTGAGGGAGCCCTACAGCACTGGGTTTCTGAGTAAAGGGAGGGAAGGGACCCAGAGACCCAACCCTGGCCTGCCTTCCTCAGGCCCCATCTCTCTGGCCTCTTCCACCTGTGGCGGCTGCAGAAGTTCCCTTCCTGCGAGCAGCATTCTCTCTCCCTGCTTTGGAAAGCAAGCACACTACCCGTTGGGGGATGGCAAAGACAGGACAGGTATGCCCTGGCTCTACCAGGGTAGCTCTGCGGTGCCCTGCACATGTAATTGGCTGTCTCTTGAGTTGAGGCCTTAGTCACTCCTGGTGGAGTTTTCTAGAAAGAACACAAATGTTGTGTTTTGTTATAAGAACCACTGTCTTCCCAACTTAGTTTCCTGGAAACTGGTGTCCTGTCTTACTTTCTGATGACACTGAATAACAACTGCTTGTCTCCGTTGCCACCTTCCCAGATATCCACACGGCCTTGGCAGCGAAACAGGGTTGTGGAAAGTAGTGCTTGCTCACCAGCTTGGCAGATGCTTAGCCAGTCCTTCCCCTTCTTGTAGGAACTCTGGGCAGGGACAGGGATGTGTTAGGGTCTTGAGCTGTGTATGTGGATTTAGAGAAACTTTCATTAGCAGCACCAACTTTGATAAAGCACTTACATTGACACTGCTTTTGGCTTTGTTGGCCCTGAGAATGGTATCTGCTCAGAAGGACTCCTGGTGGCTAACGGCTTAATTTTTTTTTTTTTTAATGATAAAAAAATAAATAAAAAAAATTAAAAAACCAGAGCCTAGCAACCATTTCTAAACAGGGGCCTCCAGGTTCACATAAGCCACATTTTAGAGAGAAGCCTGTACTGAACCAAATCGTTTTTTTCTTCAATCCACTCCAAATTGGGGATTCCAGTTGGTGTTAAGTTGGCACCAATGACCATTGTTTGACAGCTTTACCATGGGAAAACTTAGGTTAAATCTGGTCACCTTTGATAGGTGTTAACATCTCTGCTTGCGGTCAGTGAATGAAATTTGGGTATACCCAAAGCATAAGGAATGAGATCAGACATCTACAGGAACTAAAAATGAATACAAATGTATCTGGGGACAATGTGGGGAATATCACAAACCCAGTCAGGGACACCTGGGCAGATCTCAGGGTGGGTTCGTGCTGATGGAAGGATATATAAACAGATCATTCAGAAAGGCAGGCTTGGCTCTGGGACACTAACTTCTGGTCCAGTTCTCAGGTAAGTCCCTGTGCGCTGTGGGTGACTTGGGGCAGAATGGGAAAGAGATGGAGGGCTCTGAAAACCTCTTACCCAGCCAGGAAGGGTCCCATAGCCACCCAGCCAGGTATAGCCTCTGTTCTTGTCTACCTTTGTGTCTTGGCATTACTGTGCCTTCCTTCTGCATTGCAGATAAATGGTGTTACCTGGGATTTGCCACTGAGTGCTGCTGAGTAAGAACCAAAATCTGAAGGTTCTTTGAATTTGTCCGGGTGTAGAAAAAGAAGCAGTGTGGGCCTGGAGGCCTGGAGATATAGCCAAAGTGTCAGCAGGAGCAGTACCTGGAGGAAATCTGGCTGGTGGGGATCAGCTGCTTCTCCTGGGGAAGGCCACTTGGGATTTCTAGTTCAAATCAATATGCTGGCTGTGAGGGTGACTGAGGGTGATCCCCCTTCTTACTGGGGATGGGAATCTTGTAACTACTGTAGGTATCTGCTTGAGGCTGTGGCTGGCCCTCCATCAGCAGGGCTCTTTGCTCCCTGGCGGGCTGTGGGTGGCTTTCCTGTCCAGAACTACAGCCATGACCCAGAACGGTAGAGGGGGACCCCAGCCCAGAGTGGTGAGACTTAGACACAGACACTCACACTCCCCTGGCTCACCCCACTTCCTCCCACCTTCTTAATTCTTCCATCTCCTTCTGTTTTCATACACATCCACCTTTTTTCTTGTTTTTCTATTGATAACTTTGATTCTGAAGTACTTTAACCATACAGAAAATCACACATAACACTAAAACAATCACCAGCTGTCAAATCTTATCAGTTTGCCCTTTCATTTTAAGAAATAAAATCTCACATGTGTTTAAGCCCCTCTCCCTGCAAACACGTTCATCCATTTCTCGCTAGAGGTAGCCACTATCCTGGATTAGAAGTGTAACCCCCATAACACCAAGTGAAGTAGTCTTTATGTGTGTATATACAAGCACTTAATAATACAACTTTGCATGATTCAGCTTGTCTTTTTTTTAGTATTTTTTTCTTTCAATTATATTTTGTATTGATTTCAATTGTACAGCTTAGTGGTTAGACAATTATATACTTTACATAGTGTTCCCCTCGATATTTCTAGTACCCCAACTGGTGCTAAATGTAGTTATCACAGCCCGGCTGGTATAGCTCAGTGGATTGAGCGCGGGCTGGGAACCAGAGGGTCCCGGTTCGATTCCCAGCCAGGGCACATGCCTGGGTTGCGGGCCAGGTCCCCAATGAGGGCCATGTGAGAGGCAACCATACATTGTTCTTTCTCCCTCCCTTCTCCTCTCTCTGAAAATAAATAAATAAAATATTTAAAAAAAAAATAAATGTAGTTATCACAATATTATTGACTATACTTCCTGTGCTTTACTTACATACCCAAAACTATGTTGTAACTACCAGTTGTACTTCTTAATCCCTTTATCTTTTTCATCCAATCCCCCAACACCTCTCCCTCCTGGCAACCGCCAGTCTGCTCTCTGTGTTTATGAGTCTCTTTCAATTTTGTTTGTTCATGTATTTTGTTCTTTAGATACCACATATAAGTAAAATCATATGGTATTTGTCCCTTTCTGACTGACTTATTTCCCTGAGCATAATACCCTAATATCCATGCTGTTGCAAATGGTAAGATTTCATTCTTTTTTATGGCTGAGTAATATTTCATTGTATCCATGTACCACAGCTTTTTTATCTGCTCATCTGTTGATGGGCACTTGGGTTGCTTTATATCTTGGCTATTCTCTTTATTTTTAATGAAGGCTTTTGAGTTTTTATGTTTATATATGTCTTGATGCATATCGCTGTTGTGGACAAAAAAGGGGCCACATACTAAACCTGACAAGTTCAGTGAAGGTTTGCATGGCAGGCCTTACAAATCTAGAGACCAAAGTAACCACACAGGGTGATCTGAACATAAAAATTCCTAACTAAAAGTGGGTCATGGTCGGTAATCAACTCCCAGGCCTATAGCTTCCTTGACATAGGTCAGTTTTAACTTTGAAATTGTCTATTGTCTTTGTGTATCTAGAATTGCATACCTTTGAAGTGTCAGAGTAATCTTTTCTGGACCCTCCTGAAGGCACAAACGCAGGCACCAGAGCATGAGACCTCATTTTCTCATTGCTCACATACCATCCCTGTGTGCTATAAATGTTAACTATCCTGTACCTACAAATGTAAAAGAAGTATGTGTCTGTCCATTTTACTTTTTTTTTTAAAGATTTTATTTTTATTTATTTTTAGAGAGAGGGGAAGGGAGGGAGAGAGGGAGAGAAACAGCAATGTATGGTTGCCTCTCACATGGCCCTCATGGGGACCTGGCCCGCAACCCAGGCATGTGCCCTGACTGGGAATTGAACCGGGACCCTCTGGTTCCCAGTCCGTGCTCAGTCCACTGAGCTACACCAGCCAGGGCTGTCCATTTTACTTTTTAATCCAGTCTCAGAGATTTCCTCACTTTGTTTTTTCCTGCCTCCCTAATCTACCACCAATGGATTTCATGTAATCCCTCCTTACATCTCCTCCTTTGATTCTATAAAGAAAACTACAAAACTGCCATTCTCCAGACTATTTTCTTAATCCGTTGTGATTTTGCTTCCCAGCAATTGTCAGTTTGGCTCAAGTAAACTATAAGACTTTTTCTTAGGCTGGACATTTTTTCATCAACACTCTGGCTCATTAATTTTAACTGCTGTATACCTCAGCTTATCCCTACTCACATTGATGGACAAATAGGTGCTTCTAATTTGGTTTTCTTAAAAGTAGTGCTGCAGCAAATATTCTTATAAAGATCTCCTTGCACCCATGTGCAAGAGTTTTTCTAGAGTGCATAACTAGGAAGTCTGTATATTCAACTCTGCAAGACATTGCAAACTGCTCTCCAAAGGAGCTCTGTGAACAGCACTCTTCATCTGCATGTGGGCTTGTTTCCCCATGTCCTCGAATATTTGCCATTATCAGTTTTTTTTAAATTTTTGCCACTGTGATGTGTGTAAAATGAGTTCTCCTGATCACTTTCTCTTCCAAGGCCCCCTTGCTTCTAGAAGCGCCACCCACAGCCTGTACCCTGTCACACATGAAGGGGACGGATCAAGCACGGAGGACTGGCAGGCCTTCATTCTCTGACCTCTAAGTATTGGAGTACACAGAGCTATTTGCGGGAATCCCTTCTCCATCTACACTCTCCCCTTCAACAGTTTCACTCTGATGCATGACTCTGAAGTGCTAACACATAGGCCAGTGACTTCTAAGTGTATAAATAGCTCCATCATGTATGTCAAAAGCCACTTAACAAATTTAATTGATGGCCAGTACAACCCAATTACAACTTAACCTGCCCAATGCCCAACTAGATTTCCTCCTCAAGCCTCATCTCATTTCCCCCCGTCTATCAATTCCTATGTCAAATTGTTCTTGGGTTCCCCCCTTCTTTCTAATTCTACTACTACTACCTTGACCTTGGTCGAAGACACCATCATCTCCTGCCTGGACCACTACAGTTGCCTCCTAACTGATCTTGTTATGTGTCCTCTTGCCCTTACAAACCATCTCTAGCCAGCAGCCAAGGTGATCTTTATAGAACAAAAAACAAGTAAAATGTCATTCCCCTAATTAAAGCCCTCTAACGGTGCTTAGTATAGAAAACACAAATTCTAAGATACTGTAATCTAGAAGGCCAATGAAGTCTGATTCCTGCCTGTGCCTCCTTCCACAATGCCTCCCCAGGCTCGGGGACTTTGTGTGTAGGGCTCCTCCCTTGAGCTTTTCATGGCTCTCTTGTCATTCAGGGATCCCCACTTTCTTAAAGACCTTTCCTGACCATCCCATCCTAGCTATAGTTCCTCCCTGTTCTTTTTTCATTCTGGAACTTCTTCATGCACAGTGTTGTGGTCTGTGTGCCACCAGAATATTATCTCTATGAGAATTGTTAACCTTAATCTATACTTGTAGTGCCTGGCATGAAGTGTGTGACCATAACATTCTGTTGAATTAATGAATGAATAGGTGGGGTTAACAGTTTAGAAAAACCTAGACTGTCAAATAAACTTTTTCCAGAGTCTGGGTGGGATTAAAGATGTGTGAGGAAATACAACAGTGATTTTCAAACTTTTTAGTCCCAGTACCACTTCACACAGTTAAAAACTATGGAGGACTTCAAAGACCATGTGGATCTTGGCTATAGATATTTGCTGCATTATAAAATACATGAAGAAAATGTTGAATTACTTATACAAAAATAATCTATTACATGTTGACATAAATAACATTTATATAACATTTTTATTTTTAAGTATATTTTATTGATTATGCTATTACAGTTGTCCCATTTTTTTCTCCCCTTTATTCCCCTCCACCCTGCACCCCCACTCCCTCCAGCTCTCCCCCCCACTTAGTTCATGTCCATGGGTCATAGTATAAGTTCTTTGACTTCTCCATTTCCTGTACTTTTCTTAACCTCCCCTTGTCTATTTTGTACCTACCATTTACACTTCTTATTCCCTATATCTTTTCCCATTCTACCCGCTCCCCCGCCTGCTGATAATTCTCCATGTGATCTCCATTTCTGTGATTCTATTCCTGTTCTAGTTGTTTCTTAGGGTTTTTTTTTTTTTCAGATTCAGTTGTTGATAGTTGTAAGTTTGTTGCCATGTTACTGTTCATAGTTTTATCTTCTTTTTCTTAGATAAGTCCCTTTAACATTTCCTATAATAAGGGCTTGGTGATGATGAACTCCTTTAACTTGACTTTATTTGAGAAGCACTTTATCTGCCCTTCCATTCTAAATGATAGCTTTGCTGGATAGAGTCATCTTGGATATGGCTCCTTGCTTTCCATGACTTCGAATACTTCTTTCCAGTCCCTTCTTGCCTGTAAGGTTTCTTTAGAGAAATCAGCTGATAGTCTTATGGGAACTCCTGTGTAGTTAACTCTCTTCTTTTCTCTTGCTGCTTTTAAGATTCTCTCCTTATCTTTAATCTTGGGTAATATATTTATGATATGCCTTGGTGTATGCTTCCTTGAGTCCAACTTGTTTGGGACTCTCTGAGCTTCTTGGACTTCCTGGAAGTCTGTTTCCTTTGCCAGATTGGGGAAGTTTTCTTTCATTATTTTTTCAAATAAGTTTTCAGTTTCTTGCTCTTCCTCTTCTCCTTCTGGCACCATATGATTCGGATGTTGGAATGTTTAAAGTTGTACTGGAGGTTCCTAAGCCTCTCCTCATTTCTTTGAATTCTTGTTTCTTCATTCTGTTCTGGTTGAATGGTTTTTTCTTCCTTCTGCTCCAAATTATTGATTTGAGTCCCGATTTCCTTCCCTTCACTGTTGATTCCCTGTATATTTTGTTTTATTTCACTTCTTTGCATAGCCTTCTCTTTTTCCTCTATTTTGTGACCATACTCAACCATTTCTGTGAGCATCTTGATTACCAGTGTTTTGCATTCTGCATCTGATAGGGTGGCTATCTCTTCATCTCTTGGTTCTATTTCTGGAGTTTTGATCTGTTCTTTCATTTGGGCCATATTTCTTTGTCTGGGCCTACCTGTTACATAGTAAGGGTCTGAGCCTTAGGTATTCGCCAGCACAGGGCAACCCATGTTGCTGCGTTGTGGCACTGTACGTGGTGGAGGGCTGTGAGAGGGAACAATGCCACTTACTTGGCTCTTGGCTGGCTTTCAGTCACTTCCCCCACTACTTATAGGCAAATTGGGCCCTTCTGGTGCTGATTCCCAGGTGGATAGGTTTGTGTACATTCTAGGACCCCGTAGGCCTCTTCTGTGAACTCTTCTGTGAGGCTGGAAGTTTCTCCCACCACTGCAACCCCCACAGGTTTTTATAGCCAGAAGTTTTGGGGCTTTATTTCCCCACACTGGAACCCTGGGTTATGTGGTCTGTCTTGCTCCCCAGTTGTTCCTCCCAGTTTATCCTCATTGCAAATGTGAGACCACCAGCTGCAGCCTTGCCTCTCATCCTCTCTGCCCCGGCTATCTATCTCTATCCCTCCTACCAGTCTGGATGAATGTTTCTTCTTTAACTTCTTGGTTGTCAGGCTTCCATACAGTTCAATTTTCTGGCAGTTCTGGTTGTTTTTTGTTTTATATTTGTTGTTATCCTTTTGGTTGTGCAAGGGGAGGAAGTATATCTACCTATGTCTCCACCTTGGCTGGAAGTCAATATAAACACTTTTAAAAATTAGTGAACTGTGGCACACTTTGAGAAGAGCTGCTGTACATATACAGTATCTAATATTCACTAGGAAAGATTCTGTTGAATGAGTGGATAGGTGGGCTCAATAATTTAGACCAAACTTTAGGGTCAGATGTAGCCCCTACCCAGTGTGTGAGTAGAGTCCACTCAAGCCTTCTACAAGACAAGGCCACATTTTCCCCTCCATTTTCCTCATGGTTCAATCTCCCACACAGTCACATACTTCCAGCCCCATGCATCCCTCTCTTCCCTTTTCCCAAATGGTTTATTCCAATCAGAAAAAAAAAAAAAAAAAAACAGCAAAGAATCAGATGAGAAATAAGTTTGATGTCTTTGTGAATTGATTTGCAAGCTGTGTATGTCTAAAATATGCTTATCTCTGTAACCAGAATAATGACTGCATAAAATTTAATCCAGGGAATTCCTTTTGAGTTTTCACTTTGACAACATGAATGTCGAGGCCTGATTTTACCAGGATTTGTTTATTCTTTTTTGTAGTCATGTTGAGAAACAAAAGTGGGTGTCATATTATTTTTCTTAGGGCAATACCGAAACCTAAGTTCTTCCTCTTTCTAAGAAGAAGCTGCTTCCTCCCTTTTTATTTTTTTCCCCTGAGTAGAGGAAATTAACAGAGCCAAGATTTTTTTAAAAAAAAAGAAGAAGAAGAAGAAGAAAGAAAAAAAAAGGTGGTCATCTCTGTGCTCGTATTAAAGTGTCTGAAGCTCCCCAAGCCCTAGGCACGCCTCTTCCATTTCCTGACGTCACACTATTTTTGTCTTTGAATAGCTTATTGACACAATCGCTTCGGAGATCGGAGAACTGAAACAGGAGATGGTGCAGACAGATGTCAGCCTGGAAAATGGCCTGGAACTCACCGAAGCCCACAGGTGACAGAGGCGATTAGGCACTGGGTGCAAGATGGGAGCTAAGTGAATCCTATTAGATTTGAGGACTGCCATTTCCGTGGCTCCTCAAGTTTGGGAACTGCGAGTGTGGTGGCCACTCCAGATCAAACTCTGGAGGAGGTGGGAGTGACCCAGGAACCAGTTGTCTGCTTGTTTATTTTAATCACTTTGAAGGCACTTGAACTTTATACCCTCTCAATTCCTCCTGGCACCAGAACCCGGAAACTTAAAGTTCTATCTGCCATATCCACCTACAAACAGTGATGGAAACAATAACGCAGCCGGATCCTCCGTGTGCAAAGTAGAACTCAGTGTAGCCCGTGTCAGTCTCCAGAAGGTTTAAAGGGGAGCACTAAGAGGATGGACTCATTTTGCGTTCTCAGGTCAGAAAACCTCCAGCATTTACCATAGCCATTAGCCTGAAGTGCATCCTAGAGTGTTGGAAATTGGATGTGACTGTAAATGATTAAGAAAGGGGAGGCAAATATTGTACTACTGTGCAGCGGTCAGGGTGGGGGTGGCAGGTTGGAGGAGCTCGTCAAAACCTTATCCAGCTCTTGGATGGTGTAATTCATTGTTTGCAAAATAACAGAATATACTGACTGCTAAACAACATGAACACTTGGTGCTCAAGAGGCCAAATTTGTTATCAGTGTGCCCCTTTTCCCAGGAAATGGGGTCGAGGCTGTCTGTGGAGTGTAGTGTGAGATTCATGGAGTGGGTTTTGCCTGCAAGTCATGAGTCAGGCAGGAAGAGTCCTGTAAAAGCAGGCAAACCAGCTGGGTATGTTGTCCAGGCGTGTTTCAAACTGGCCAGACTTGTTCCCTGCCATAAACCGAGGGAAGAACAAGCAATCCCAAGGAGGCACTTGGCAGCTGTAAGGTGGTGCGTTAACTCCTATGTCTCTAGAGGAACTATACTCTCCCTTAGCTATGGAAATTCTGTCTTACAGTTCCTTCTCTACGAAATGACAGGGGTAGACCTGATGGTCCCCAAGCAGCTTGCAGTAGCACCAGGCATTCTATAATTCCCTTTTATTTCATGTGAATGGCTTCAGTTGGTTATTTTTTCCCCATAATCTAGACAAATGCTCAGTGATTTCTGACTAGAGACTTTCCCTCACATTCAGAGTAGTTCCAAACTCTGTGGAACTTTAGCCAGGGGATTTCTCTTTACCCTTGGCATTACTAAGCTAAAAATAAATTGGGAGTCCAGGCTGATGACAAACGAGTAAAGAAGAGAGCTTTAATAACACTGATTTCCCCCACACCCAGGAAATACAACACTGCAAAGCGAACCTCAAGCTCCCCAGAGGTCAGACAGGAGCCTTCGCTGCGTGCAGGCCACCAGAGATGTTAGGTTTGCTGGCGGGAAGGACAGCGTATTGGGGGCCGTCACGATCTCAGTCTCTAACTGCAGTGGGTATTGAGGTGGGAGAGCTGGCCTGTCATTTAATCTTTAACATCTCTTCTATTCCTTTTCTTTGTAAATTAGAGAATGTAACTTTATTTTTTTTTTTCAGATTACTATATCACTCATTCTTGAATGCTATGTTGCTTAACACTGAATTTGTGGAATTTCAGAGGCATTTTATTTGGCACTTTTTTTTTTGATGGGAAAGAAAGAGAAAGGCAAGATTGTCTTTATTTAGCAATGTATATGGTTTTTACCACGTACCAGTCTCTGTTCTAAGTGCATTGCAGCTGACAACTCACTGAATCTCCTAACTACACTGTGACGTAAAGCTTTGGTGTGCCCCTCGTTCTACTGATATGGGACCTGTATGATATGGTAAAAAGTCTGACTAATAAGGCTGTGGCTCCTGTGCCGGAGTCTCTTGCTGATTTTTAGAAGTGTGGAATGGTAACTTTGTTAATCATTTCTCCATCTTGCCCAATGATGTCATGAGGGCCAGATAACAGAGGAGGAGGGGAAGGAGGTCTTAGCATTGTTTTCACAATGAAAGCAGAGCATAGCCAGGCTACAGGGAAACAGTAGGTCCTACTGGCCCAGAGCAGCCCAGAGCGGGGAGGAGAGCAGGCAAGAGAGGAGCAGAGCTGCCTCAAGTTGAGAACACCAGCGAGCGAAGAAGCAGTCAGCCCCTGGGGACCCAGCTGGGCACATTTCTGGTGGCTGCACAGATGCCTCACAGTGGCCTTCTTTTGAGGCCCCCTCCTCAGTGAGTGTGAGCTGTCATATGGCCTCGCTGACCCCACCCACAGTCACCAGGAAGTGTCTGTGGCTGCCCAGTTTGTTGAATGCTTGAGTAAGTGTCACAGTGGGGCCCTAGGTTAGAAATCATTATTCCCAACCAGCATTAGCTTTTGGTTGTTCTGTCGTGGTTGATGTTGAGATGAGCTTGGGATCTGAAACCTTCTCTTGTGTCATGGACCCCTTCTCAAAATAATATTTTAAATGCATAAAATAAAATATGTAGGAGGACATGGGGGAAACAATGATAGTGAAATACAATAATTAGAATGTAAAAATGTGTGATTTCATAGCATAGGTACTTCTTTATTAACACATCAAATAATGAGGTCTTGCAATGGGTCTAGAAACTGATATCCTCTGAAACCAGAGAAGAAAATGAAAAATACTTCAGCACCAACAAGGAAAACATCTGGAATTTTGGTTGGTGACGAAGTTTTAGCTGCTGAAGATACTACTGTAATTTTTTTTGCCTGCATTTAAAATGGGAGTAAGTGAATTTCAAAACCAGGTTAGTGAAAGTGCAGATGTCACTTTTATCCATCCAATAGTCTGTTCCCACTTTGTATCATCTGACATGGTGGATCCACCTCCCTTCCGAGGACACTCGCTTAGCTTGGCTTCTGGGATGCCATGGTCCCTGGTTTCCTCTCACCTCACCAGCTGCTTCTTCTAGGCTCCTGGCTGGCGCCTAGTCTCCTTGACCTCCGACCCCTGGATCACCCAGAGCTCCCTCCTTGAGCTTCTTCACAACTCCCTTCTCTCCCCACAAAGCTTGGACAAGATACTTAAAAAATCTCAGTGCCTCAGTGTCCACATCAGTGAAACGAGGATGATGATAGAAATTCCTAACAACCTCAGAGTTGTTAGGAAGACTGAGTGCATAGCTATGAAGGACTTCACAACATGCTGGCACAGGGTAAACACAACACATTGTTTACTAAAAAAAGATCTGTAGATAAATTTCCTAGGTGATTCCAACCAGTCTTATGACATTAATACCATCTATGTATTGATGATTCCCAACTTATAGCCCTAGGCTGATCCTCCCTTTGAATCCCAATGTTGACTTCTATTTGCCCACTCAGCCTGACCTTTGGTGTCTCAAATTTGAAAGAACAAGACTGAACTTTTGGTTTCCTTTCACAAACCTGCTTCTTCCCTGGTCTTCCCTATCCCAATAACCATGCCTCTAGGTGCTTGGGCCCACAGTCATCCCTGATGCCTCTGCTTCTTTCATAACTGTCTTCCTGTTCACCTCTGAGTCCTCGCATCTCTGCTTCCACATTGGGTCCGGGATCGGACCCCTTCTCACCAGCACCACTGCAGCACACCCCCGCCTGATGCCTCTGCTTTCACCTGTTCCCGCCTCTCTAAGCAGTATAGAGGATGATCTGAGTTAGGTTCATTTCAATCGTAGTTTGAATTAGTCGTTTTTAATATAAAACGAAACTACCCATTAGTAGTTTTTGTGTTTTTTTTTTTAAAGATTTTATTTTTATTTATTTTTAGAGAGAGGGGAAGGGAGGGAGAAAGAGAGGGAGAGAACAGCAATGTATGGTTGCCTCTCACATGGCCCTCACGGGGACCTGGCCCGCAACCCAGGCATGTGCCCTGACTGGGAATCGAACCGGGATCGCTTGGTTCCCAGCCCACGCTCAATCCACTGAGCTACACCAGCCAGGGCCCATTAGTAGTTTTTAATATAAAACCAAAATCACCCGTGGTCTTCGAGACCCAACCAGATATGACGATATGACTCCTCATATCCTCTCACCATCTCTTCTCTTGCAATCTCTCCTCCTTCATCACTCTGCTTCACCATCTTCTTGTTGAGCAGGCTGCAACCTCCCAGCCTTTGTACGTGCTGTTTCCTCTCCCTGGAATGTGCTTCCTCCAGGAAGCATTCACCCTTGGACCGCCCTTCTTTCTGTCACCTTAGCTGACTTCATTTTTCTTCACAGCACTTGTAGAGGTCTAACATATATTCACTTGCTTAACTGTGCATTTTCTGCCTTCTAGCACTAGAAGGTAAGTGTTATGACAGCGAGGGTTTGGTCTGTGTTTGATGCTGTTTTCTTTTCTCAGTGCCTAGAATAGTGTTTGTCATGTAGCATCCATCCACTCAATAAATATTTGTTGAATGGATAAATAAAAGATGCCAGCCTTTTAGAGATCTAAAAGTATTCAAGTATCAGAAGCCTTTTGTAGAAACAAGATATCACCCTCATAACGCAATTAGGGGACCCCAGATGGTACATAAAAAATAAAAAGTTGGAAATGTACCATAGGCCTTAAGCTTCTTCCCTAGAAAAGAAGAGGGACCAGAAACCCTTTTTCCTACACTCAAGCCATGCTTCCTCATCAGTCCAGATATGACAAAAGAGGAAAATAATTGTTTTGCAGGCTAACACTGCATGCAACACAGATACTATGTAAGAAGACAAAATGCAAGATGATTTTTTTATCAATGACTCAAAATTGCTTCCTAATGATCTTATAAATACACTCTCCAAACTCTTCAGAAAAGTAAAAGTGGGTATAAATCAACAAAGAATAGTCGCTTTGTATTTTATGTTTAAAGAAGAAAAGATGAAAAGAAACAATATGAAGTGATATTGAATTCTGTTTTTGAAGTCACTGAAGTAGAGGACGTATATTTTTTAAATATGGGAAACTGTATTGGATGCAGGTGTATTCTGAGTTTAAAAGAATTTAAATTCCAAAAATAACTGTATCAGACTTAGGCACATATATTTCTTAGTTATGATGCAGCTAATGGCCTTGGTCAAATCAATGCATGACATGGTGAACATTTTTGCATATAAGTAGTGAACAAAATAAAGCAAAAGAACCTAAAAAACAGGGACAAATTCATTGGCAGGGTGGTTTCTTTTTTGCTGTAAGTTTATGATCTAAGATTCATAAGCAGACATGTAAATAATAAAAGTACATATGTATTTATACTTTTTTCATAATTTCTAGATTATTTTCTCTTTCCATCTCTTCCCCCAAAGAATCTTTTAATTTTATAGTTTCCATTAACATGAGCCAATCAATGAACTAGCTGCCAGCTCAGAATTCCCATGACTTTAGCCTGGAACTTAGACATGTTAAAATTGTAATATGACGCTCTGTTAAAACTGAAGAGACATCACCACTGAGTCCTGCAGCATTGAGATAAGTATTTGAGTCACAACATAGAAGTACCTGTCTTCATCCTTCATGCTTTCAAGGCATTGAAAGGATACACACCAAGGCAAAGAATTAAGATAGCAAGCAAACAATCAAAAGTGGTTCTGTCTGAGGGGGTGGGTTCATGGTAATATTTAGTTTTATTTTTTGTATTCCACAACACACATGTTCTACTGTGGTAATCAAAAAAGAAATCTTACATGTTCTTTTAAAAACCTTCCCTAATGTAACAAGTATCATCAATCAAGACAGACCACACAGCCATTTGGGGCATTTTTTGATCTTGAGACTGACCTCATTCTTCAAGGTTAATGAATCTCATCTTCCTGAAACCACTTCCTACCTGGAATTATCTGCTTCCTCCCTAATGTCCCCAGGGCATCTAGTATATTCCTCTATTATGTCCTCATTCCATTAGATACTTGTTTAAAATTCTTTCTGCATTAGGTTGTATAAATCTTCAGGCTCCACTATCTAGATATTTTTAGCAAATAACGTCCACTCAATAAATATTTTCTTTTTTTAATGTTGGGATATTTTTACTGAAGTTATAATTCCTACTGTCATCATGCTAGGGTACTGTACCCAAGCTCAAGTCTGACTCATAATTGGAAATATTTACAAATATTTTTTTCGATGATTTCCTGAATATATATGATATCTTCTATAACAGTATAACTCCAGTTCAAGCAAGAGCTTTCTTTTTTCAAGTATATTTTATTGATTATGCTATTACAGTTGTTCCGTTTTTTTCTCCCCTTTATCCTCCTCCACCTGGTACCCCCTTTCCCTCCAGCATTCCACCCTACCCTTAGTTTATGTCCATTGGTTGTGCATATAAGTTCTGTGGCTTCTCCATTTCCTATACTATTCTTAAACTCCCCCTATCTATTTTGTACGTACCAATTATGCTTCTTATTCCCTGCACCTTTCCTCCATTATCCCCCTCCCCCCTTCCTACTGATAACCCTCCACGTGATCTCCATTTTGTGATTCTGTTCCTGTTCTAGTTGTTTCTTACTTTGTTTTTATTGGGATTTTTTTTTTTAGGTTCAGTTGTTGATAGTTGTGAGTTTGCTGTCATTTTACTGTTCACAGTTTTGATCTTCTTTTTCTTAAATAAGTCCCTTTAACATTTCATATAATAAGGGCTTGGTGATGATGAACTCTTTTAACTTGACCTTATCTGGGAAGCACTTTATCTGCCCTTCCATTCTAAATGATAACTTTGCTGGATGGAGTAATCTTGGATGGAGGTCCTTGCTTTTCATGACTTCAAATACTTCTTTTCAGCCCCTTCTTGCCTGCAAGGTTTCTTTGGAGAAATCAGCTGATAGTCTTATGGGAACTCCTTTGTAGTTAACTCTCTTCTTTTCTCTTGCTGGTTTTAAGATTCTCTCCTTATCTTTAATCTGACACTTTAATTATGGTGTGGCCCTCTTCAGGTCCAACTTGTTTGGGACTCTCTGAGCTTCCTGAACTTCCTGGAAGTCTGTTTCCTTTGCCAGATTGGGGAAGTTTTCTTTCATTATTTTTTCAGTGTCTTGCTCTTTCTCTTCTCCTTCTGGCATCCCTATGATTCAGATGTTGGAACGTTTAAAGTTGTCCTGGAGGTTCCTAAGCCTCTCCTCATTTTTTTTGAATTCTTGTTTCTTCATTCTGTTCTGGTTGAATGTTTATTTCTTCCTTTTATTCCAAATCCTTGATTTGAGTCCTGGTTCAGTAAATATTTTCTTTTAGTTGAACTTAATTGTTGCTACATTGTTAACAGTTTGAGCAAAGAGTTAGTCAATCTCATAGAACTCCTTGAAACCATATTTCAAACACTCCTGGTGGCTTGAAATCAGGAAACAAGGGAAATTGAGCTAGTCATAGCAGAACATCAACAGGCAAGGTAGGAAAAATTCTTATTGCAAAACTATTTTTGCTACATGACCTCCTCTAATTATGACCTCCATCCCCCCCACAAAGTGCCTACCTGACCTGTCTCCACTGAAGGAAAGAGTAACTGTGTCTATGGTGTTTGGGTGTTTCAGATTATTGGATTTTTAACTGCTTTTCAGAACACAATCTCAACCCAAATCAAAGAGCTTCTCTATTCTTTCTTCCATAAGATTCTCTTTGAGAAAGAATGTCAACAGGCAGGCAGTGACAAATAATCAAGAATTATTGAAATGTAAATTTACAATTCATAGAAATAGATCATGTGTAAGAAGAATCTGTAAACTTTGATAACACCAAATACTTTTTTCAAGGGGACTAAGTTACTGGAAAATATACCTAAGATTTTGTAGCAAATGATTGTGAGCCTCTTGTGTTGTGGTGAACCAGACTATAGCTCACAGAAAAGAAAAACAAACTTTTCTGACAGGGTGACTGTTCTAAGAGAGTGGCCTGCTCTCAGATTCTGTGGGGCCTTTGAATGTGCTGTAAGCCCTGAACCAGTGGCCTGTTAGCTTGTTGGCTTATTTCTTTGTCCTGGTATGTATCCTTTCAGTATTTTTCTGTGCATTTAAATGATAGATCACACATGAATTCACTGACTTAAAGGATGTTTTTGATCATCCTGGAAATGCACAATGTATCCTAGGCTGGCTCCCCTAAGAACACACAATTTTCACAATGGCATACTCTATAGTTAGATATATCTTATCCTTTATAGATCTTGCCTTGTGCTCTGGTGGTAGTCGATTAGGCCATGAAACATCTGCTTGGTTAGAGTGCAGTACTGATTAAATCCAGCTATGAAGTAACACCAGTATAACCTAAAGCACTTAAAAGACCAAGAACTGCAAATCCACGAAGTGCTTGCCTTTCTGTGAAGTCTGGTGAGTACCTTTGCTTATGCTCAAAGGTCAGTGAGCCAAGACCTAGAGTTCCCTGGCTCCTTCTGCTCCTGTTTTCAGCTCCAGAGATGCCCAGAACAATGGATCCTTTGTTTCGTTTCTTAGATTTACAGGAATAAATGCAGCCCCTGCCAGCATTGGCTTCATATCTGCCCTTTTCATCTTTAACTGAAGAGTCCACAAGAGGAAGTTCATAGACAAAAAACGCCACCAAATCTTCCTCCTCTTGCAAAAATGGCCGTGCCTCCTCCCCAGAGGCAGACACTCATTTTTGTTCCCATTCTTAGTCCTCAGTAGGTAGAACTTAAAAATCACAAATCCTCCTGTGACATGTTTTTAGAAATCTTTTTGAGGAAGTCGAGGCCTCTTCCCTCAGAAAGCAGCAGCCCTTAGCCATACAGGAATAAAATCTGCAACACAAAATATGTTAGTTGTTTTCCTTTGGGAATTTAAGGGGACAAAAACAGGCCCCAAGGAATTAAAATATCTACTTGTGTGGTGTAGGTAAACGGCACAAGTCAGTGAATTGGTCCCAAGCCCAGTTCTATTAATTTCTCACATTTTGACCTCCAATAAGTAGATAAACTGGATGGCCTCCAATATGACTCACAAATTAGGTTAAAAGGCCATGTTTATAAGAATAACTCCTCCCCAAGGCCTCTGCCCGTTACTTTTCCCATCGCGGGTAGTGGGTAAGTTTCCTCAACTATAAACTGAGAAACTAGCTAGTACCCTCTGTGTAGCCAGAATAATTTGTCCTTCCCTTCTTCTCCTGACTTAAATATTACAGAGTAGGCATTTAATTCAGCATCACAAATTTTAAAGAAGTTTTTTCATGATTGAGCATGTTAAGAAATACTGGACTCAACTACTAAGTATATTTTAAATTGAAGGCTTTCTGGGAAACCTTTGTTTGCTATGTGTATATATGTGTTTAACAAAAATTGGAATTGGTCCTCATGCCGGAAGTTTTTATCAGATGGATCTCTCTCAGTGTCAGCTGTTGTTTTCTCTGTCTCTCTACATAAAGAGGCCTTTTCTACTAATACATTTTCAGAAACCATTGATCACAGACGCATCCTCTCTTCCCCTAGTTCTAGAAAGTCCCTGATTCATCTTCTACCAAGCCTGGTATCTTTGCCACTGCTAGGTGTTTGGGGTGTGTTTACTTGCCTCTTCTTATACTGACAAGGATTAACTGGTTCAAGACTCCAGCTTGTCTGGTCCTGAATTCTTAAGACAATCCCCGTAATGGCCAATTGTAGCTGGAATCCTGGACCCTCCACAGTGCCATGTCCAGGGCTGTACCTTCTTGCCATGGCAGCAGGTAGAGGCAAGGTCAGATGAAAAGGCTTTGTTTGACTAGTTTTTGTGTCTTAGAACTGGAACATATTACCTTGCTTTCTGTTTTTGAATTTCTAAAAATTAGGAGACAGTTAAAGAGACATTCTGGAAACTGCTAAACAGAATTTTTACTTGTAGTTCCCAAGATAGTCCAGACTCTTATAATCAGTTCTTTTCAGATTTGTTTGTGTTAGTATCAGATTCCCTTTTTTTTCCTTTTCTTCAATAAGAATCCATCTTCCAACACAGGAAACTGAGGCTAAATAACATGTAGTAGCAGATCAAGACCTCACAGTTATGAAGAATCAACTGAGGCCTCCAAATAGTCTTTCCACTAATACTGGGGTTGACTGGATGGAAACTATGACATGCCTTGCAAAAGTTAGCATTTTGATATAAATGCATTCACATGCACAGGAAATGGGTGGTTTTGACTCCAGTTAAATGACACCTGGTCAATAATTGACTGCTAGAGCCCCCCTTGGTATGGGTTTGAGGTTCCCACTTTGGGATTTTCCATACCTCACTCAGGTACCTGCCTTAACCAAAGGCAGCTTTCCTGCCAACATTTACTTCTGCCTTTTTCTGTGTTCAGCCAGCTGGTGGAATCAGTTCTTTTGTTGGAACCTAAATCTCATTGCCAGTGTTGGAATAAGGCATTCTGTAGTTGGGGACCTTGAATGGAACACTTATCACCAATGTCCTGTGTTGCTGGGCATAGAGCGACAGTTCTAGGCTAAGAGTCAGCATCAACTTTTGTACCCTTGCTCGTCGGTGAGAAGTTGGAGGGCTTGTGCGTAAAGGAAATTCATGCGTAATGAGGAAGGAGCTGCTAAAAGTTTGGATTTGTTGTTCTGGAAGGATTTGGGTTGCTTTGTTTTCTCACCCCAGGCCTTAAGATGGCTCAAGGCCACGGGGCTCTTGGTAGCTGTGGTGATTTTTGCCACCCATTTCCTGGTAAACACAGACACAAGAACACTTTGACTCCTGAGGCTGAAACTGAGCAGCTGGATTCTATTGTTGGGGCCTGGCTGAGGAAAGGCCTGAATCAGAGGCCATGTGTGGGGGGGCAGAAAGAAGCGAAGGGAGGGACCCAGTGCCCACCACACTTCTCATCGTCCACTAGAGCTTCTTTTTTCCCTTCCTCACTCTCAGGAAATAAACCTGTTGTCTGCGTATCACCTCCTACCCAGTCCCTGCTCATCCCTAAAGCAGTCATGTTATCAATGCCTGCCCTGGGCCAGGCCTGTATATGGCCTGGGGGTGAGGTCAGGCTAGTAAGAGAGAAATATATAATGCCTCATAAAATGGGGTAAGTGCTGGGGAGCCAGTTATTGCAATGGATACTCAAGAATAACTTGGCACAGGCAAGAGGGGGCTGAGGAATGGCAAACACATACATTTTTCAAAGTCCATCTTCCCCCTTGAGTTTAAGAGAGAGGTTTGTAAATAATACAGGAGAGCGTTGCAAATTAATAGAGAAAAAATATGTTCTAATCCAAATTGTCTCACACAAAATTTCCTCTGTTGTGTTATAATTTTTCTTTTATTCATGCACCATCTTTACTATTAATTTGCTTGTTTTCTTTAAATTGACTCGCCTTTTACATTTATTTTAAAAAGTAAGTTTAGTAAGCCACTCATGACAAGACAAACACTGTGTGATTCCCCTTATAAGAGATACTTAGAGTAGTGAAAATCATAGAGACAGAAACTAGAACAGTGGTTGCCTGGAATGGGGGGAGGAGGGAGTAGGAAGTTATTGTTTAATAATTTCGGAGTTTCCGTTTTAGAAGAGGAAACAATGTAGAAGAGGGATGAACGATGGTGATGGTTGTGCAATAGCAGGATTATATGTGGTGCCCCAAAACTGTGTACTTAACAATGATTAAGATGGAAAATTTTATGTTGTATAATATTTTACCACAATAAAAAAACAAATGGGGAAGAAAGTAAATTTAATATCTCCACCATGCACTGAATATATGTAACTATTAAAATAAGTACTGGACATTAAGATAAAAACCATGCCTTCATGTACTGCTTTGGTGTGTGCAGCATTCTTTGAGAAATGTTGTCAGTTTTTAATACCATTGAGAAGTTATAAAATACTAGAATTAATCTACATACCTCACCAAATAGAGCTTCGTTTTGTTTTCGAGTTTTTCGCTTTCTAACAGGCCTGCAGCTCTTTATGTTAGGGAGACAGGCAATGGGATTGATATTAAAGCTATAACTAGGTCCTAGGCAAAAGCAGCTTGGAACCTTGGTCTCTGCTTTTGTTGTTTATTTTTGTTTTGTTTTATTGATACAGTTAGCATCCTATTGATAATAAGTGAATCAGTGTGTCTTGAGTCACTCTAGGATAGTTTATATATTAGGTACTTACTGTGTAAAAAAGAAAAAGAACTATTAGTTTTCTTAAAAGTCTGGATGGTCTTCAAGGGACAATCAGGAAAACAGCTCTTGGGCTGAAGAACACGGAATCTTTCCTAAAGGTTATCAGGGACCTGGATGCTAGAAATCGAGGTCAAGCCTAGGAAGGTAAGACTTGGGTGGACCCTGCCACTCACCCCGTCAAATTTCATATCTAAGGCAGCCCTTGTGGGTTACTCAGTCCCACATCCAACACTGGGACTGGCCTGGAAGGAGCAGGCAGCATAAGCAGGGATCCCCTACCAAGGAGAGAATTCCCTTCCACACTTTTGTAAAGCTTGATATGGGAGACCAGGGGCAGTGCCTGGGGCCAGCATGTTGGAAGCAGGGACAGAGACAAGGGCCAAAAGCCAAGTGTACTGGAGAAGGTTATGATATTCTGTCCTCCAACCAGTTCTGATGACTCAGTCAGCCAACTCCCTCCAGGTGACTCAGTTTACAGAGCCCATTAATTCTGCAAGTGGAAACAAAACAGAATACTTAGATAAAATATAAGAGTGTCTTTTCCATGAAGGTAGGTTGCACATGCACCAAGTACCAAGGCAGAGGGGATTATGTTTGTGCTAAGGCACATGCACTCACGTGTACACACAGAGGGAGCCTGAGAGCTGTGGAGCGAGTTTCAGGGGAGCCTTACTTGACTGAAGTCACCTTCCACCTCATTTAATTCACAGAGGACTTGCCCTTCATTATGAGAGGTTTTCAGAAGTTGTTAATTAACTATACAAATCGCTTTTTTTAGTTGAACCATGATCTAACAATCTACTGTGGAAAGGAAAACTCTTAGTACACTTTAAGTATTTAATTGAAACAGATGTTGGGCTTCAAAAATAATCAAAACATATCTTATGGATGTGGATACAAATTGTCTTTTTTTTTTTAAAGATTTTATTTATTTATTTTAGAGAGAGGGGAAGGGAGGGAGACAGAGAGAAAGAGAAACAGCAATGTATGGTTGCCTTTCACATGGCCCTCACTGGGGACCCAGCCCGCAACCCAGGCATGTGCCCTGACAGGGAATCGAACTGGGACCCTTTGGTTCCCAGCCCATGCTCAATCCACTGAGCTACACCAGCCAGGGCACAAATTGTCTATTTAAAATACATCATTGGTCAGCTTAATGAAGTTTTTAACTCACATAGAGAAGGTCTGGGAGGCTTGTTTTGTGTGTGTTCTTGTTTGTCCTCACGTCTTACCGTGGAGCACAGAGCCATCCAGAGCTCAGACCCGTCAGCCAGGTGAACGAGTACCACTGCCCTTGTTGAAAGCAATAGCTTGGCATTCCCTTATGTCTCAGTACTCTTAAACTTTATTTTTGCTATTCAACAAAATAGGATTCTTATATTCTTACACATATTATCCATATATTATATTCTTATAAAGAGGTTGTTGACAATATTTAGTGCATCTGTATTTTTTTCCACAGAAACAATCTCACATCAAACTTTTATGTATGTTATATATTACTTTGTTAATTGCCTGTCATTAATTTGAAAAAAAAAGACTACGCTGTATAGTCAAATTATGCACCTCTGCTGTGCTGCTTGGGAAGAGGGGTGATGTACTGGGAAGTACAAGGCAGCCTTTCTGAGTGTCCTGGTTACCAGAAGCTGCTTTAGTAGATTGCGCCGTGCTCTGAAATTCTGGATTTGGACAAGAAGGGGCATCATTTGGAAACAGCTGCAAGTTAACTGGTTTTTCTGTGATGAATCTAATTCTGTGAAATTTAATGAAACCAGGCCTAGTGTCTTTCTGCCTGTCCATTAGAATGCACTTTTCTGCAATCACTTATTTTTGCACCTGCCTAGGCTACTAACACCCGGCCCTGGGAATGAAGGGAATGCAGCCAAGTAGAAGGGCCACTCTCATCCCACATTCTGAAGAGACTAGTATTGGGTGAGGCCAGAATGTAGCTGATGCTGGCAAACCCTGTCCCCCTGAGTGGGTACAATACACTTCAGAGTCGTGAGGCCTGGGGTGGTTGGAATGGGGGCAGAGAAAATGTAGAGTTTTTCAGTGTTTGCTCTCTGCCCCCAGAGGCACCTTACATTTGTGAGACAGATTTCAAACAATACAAATATCATAGAAAAGTTGCAATGGAAGTACTATTCACTTAAATTCACCAGTTGTTAACATTTTGCCACATTTTCTTTACCTCTGTACTTTTGCCTTTTTTTCACGGGGGTGGAGGACTGAGCATTTGACACTTAACTTTGCATTTTCATATTTTGCCCCTAAATTCTTCAGTATGCATTTCTTAAGAACAGGAATATTTTCCTATATAACTATATTAAAATTATCATGTGCAGGAAAATAAACATCAATGTAATGTTACCTAATATATATCCTTATTCTTATATCCCTGATTGTCCTTTATAACTGTTATTATGATCCCATATGTGCATACAATATAGTAATATTGTCTTTATTACTCCTTTATTATTGTCTTTATAATAGTGTCTTTATTTTCCTTTTATTTATAATCCTGCAGCCATTTTTTTTAAAAATGATATTGACATTTTGAAGAGTTCGGGTCAGTGGTTTTGCAGAGAGTCCCTGAAATTGGGTTTGTTTGATTGTTTCCTCTTGTGTCCATTCAGGTTGAACACCTTTTGGGGCAGGAAAACTACCTAGGTGGTATTATAACCTTTGTTTCCAGACCAAACCAGGTTTGAATGCTCAGTAGTTGCCCGCCCAAAGACAACTTCGGGATGACTTTACAAGGAGTTTTGTAATGCAAGCTGGCAAGCAGAGGATGCACTAGGGATTATTCCCAGAGCAATGTGTCCCTGAACAAAGCATCTAATCCATCTTTTTTTTTTTTTAAGATGTTATTTACTTATTTTTAGAGAGAGGGGAAAGGAGGGGGGAAGGGAGGGAGAAAGAGAGGGAGAGAAACATCAATGTACAGTTGTCTCTTGCACGGCCTCTACTGGGGACCTGGCCCACAGCCCAGGCATGTGCCCTGACTGGGAATCAAACCCACAACCCTTTGGTTCACAGGCTGGCACTCAATCCACTGAGCCACACCAGCCAGGGCCATCTAATACATCTTTATTAGGGGAAATCATGTGTAAACATCAAATAGACTTCATCATTGCATGTGTAGGTGGAGACACTCCAACGTACTTGCAGTCAGGGAACATAGTTACACATATATTGCATGTTCAAAAATGGCGAAAATCTCTGCCCCCGTGTGGAGAGTATTATAATGAGTGTATAATGAGGAAAGTTCATGAAGAAGTCACTGGAGAGACCTTCAGGCTGCTCCAGCTGGTCTCAGGTGATTTCAGCCATTCATCCCCTGGTGCTGCAAAACATCCTGAGCTTGTTCCTGAAAAACAGTTCTAGCAGTCTACATCAGGGTTGCGTAGATACAGATACACATCTGACTAAGTCTTGGTCTTTCTGTAAGACTTTCAGCAAATTACAAGATAGCATTACACAAAACTTATAAATTTTAGAGTGATCTAAGTGGGGTTGCAGGTTGATTGAGGCAAAGTTATAAGCTCTAAATAAAGGCTAATCTATTCTAGGCTACCTGTCTAGGTTAGGTTACACATCTCAGAGCATCGCAGTGGAGGCACTTGATATCAGGTGTCTTATTTTGGGAGGTGTGTAAGGCTGATCACTTGGTTAAGATGGTGTCTGCCAGGTTTCTCCATTGTCATGGTCCCCTTTCCTTTTTATGATAAGTATTCTATGGGGTATTTGAAGATAGTGAATGTTCTGTTCCCTAATGTCTTTCACCTACTCATGTTAGCATCCGCTCGTGATTCCTGCTTGCATCAGTTCTACGTGGTGGTGGAGATACCACTTTCAGATTAGAAAAAATGAAGCTCAAAAACAGAGGTGGGTCTCTAATGCAGCTGTCCCACTGTGACCATATCGTCATATGATCTCTTGGGTTATATCACAGCGGTTTATCTTTTATAAGCCTCTCTTTCTTTGCCCTCCCTTATATTTGCAAGCAGACATCTACTTTAGGAATCACTAATTTCTGTTGTTCTCATCAGCTTCTGTTTTAGGTGGAATTCCCTAAAAGCAGAGCCTGAGACAGGGATTCTTGTGCTGTGATTTACTGAGTCTCTCAGGAGCAGTATATGAAGGAGTGAGGGATACGGGATGGGAGGGGAGGAAACCAGGCAAAGATATGGGGCCCGTGAAGTTTAGTCTCAGCCTGATCCCCCAGGGAGCTCTGAATCGTGAATAACACCCCAGAGTTGTCCCACCTGTAGGCAAGATGACCCCTCCTCACCCTATATTACTAGCAGGGGAGGGTATAACTTCCCAGGTATGTTCAGGAAAAGGGAACAGCAGGAGCATGGGTGCCCAATCTGATAAAGGGGCACTGGGCACCAACAGCATTCACTGCGGGTTTTGCATTTCCTTCATTGTTCTTTCTGGAAGGTTGTCCTTCTGGTTGGCCGATAAAAGCCAATTTGTTCTGTAATAATAGGCTTTACACTCACATGGCTAGCTGAATAAGGCATTGGCTTAGTCATTTGCAAAGACGAGGTCTAATTTATGGTTGCTCCTTTATGAGGCCCCATGAATCTTATTTACTAACCCCCTGTTGAGGCCCTGGCTTTTTAGGCTGAGGCAATTGTCAGAACAAAGTAGCTTCTTGAAACAACTGAGGTGTCATAGGATGTACCCTCCTAATGAAGGAAGATTGTCAGCGTATTTACTCTCAGCACACATGACTGTCAGGATTGCTGTTTGAGATTGCAGAACTTGGTCTTGGTAAAATATTACCAACCTGAGAGAGCAGGAATGAAATGTTATTTTATTTGGATTCTGAGTTCTTTCAATGGCATGTTACTGCCCTTCCTATGCGCCCGCCCCCCCCCCCGCCAAAACCGCACCTAATTGGATCTGAGTTCAAGTGCATGTTTTATTCTTAGGTCTCCAGAAAGTGCTCCTCAGACTAGCAACATCAGCCAGAATTTGCTGGAAATGTAGCTCAGGCCCACCCCAGACCTTCAGGATCAAAATATCTGGGGCTGAAACCAGTATTTTGGCTTAACAGACCCCAGGTGATTCTTATGTAGGTTCAAGGGCTGATCCAAAGCAGTGGTTGTAAACTTGGCTACATGTTGGGATTGCCTGGAGAACTTTAAAAAATTCTGATGCATGAGTCCCACCCTGTGTGTCTGATTTATTTGATCTAGGTGCATCAAAACATTTTTAAGCTCTCCAGGTGATTTTAATGGGCATCCAGGCTTGAGAATCACTGGTCTCAAGTCTTTATGTGAAAGGCATTTTAACACCAGCTTCATTTTGAAGAGTTTGTTCTTACTGGCTGCAAAGAATCATTTCAAAATACCTGGAGGCCCTGAAATGTCATTTGCACAATGAGAAACTGCCCCTTTATGGCAGATTCTCCCATCTGGAAACATGTAGCAGAAGTAAAGGAAACCATTCACATATTTGAGAGAAAACCAAATGTAACTCTGGAATGAAAGTATGAGAGTCTTCAGAAATGTAGAAGTCAAGAAGGTGTAGGAGAGAAGTTAGGGGGTCTCTGGCTAGCCCATGGGCTATCTGTTGTGGGTGTTGTTGTTGAGTCTGCATACCCAAAACTGATCACCTGAGATGGGCGTCTTCCATATCAATCCAACTTCCTTGGAGCGAAGTAATCCGCATGGAAATAGCACACCTCCTTCCCCGACTCTCACCTTATATTTGGAACCATCACCTATTTTTCTCAATGTTGAAGACTTCATCCAGGCCACACCTTTGGAATTTGGGAGGTGTAGATATTTGAAGACCATGTGTACCCCAACCTGAACTTGGTCCTCCAGACATGAATGACTGGGACTGAAGTTCCCACTGGCTGCTCCAAGACTGGTGTTGGTGGCCAGCTCTTTGAGAGTCAGGGAGAGAGAGTTCTGAGCACGGTAGAGGAAAGAGACCCCAGAGCTGAAGCAGCGTTGGATTTGGATTTCCACCCTCTCTTTCTTAACAGAGGCATGCCCTTGAGGAAGTTACTCAATCAGTCTAAAGCTCCGTGTCCTCCTTTTTATTTTATTTTTTATTTTTTTTAATTACTTTATCGTTCTTCAGTTACAGTTGTCTGCATTTTCTCCCCTCCCTGCCACCCCATCCCATCCAAACCCACCTCCCTCCCTTGCTTCCACCCTCCCCCTTGGTTCTGTCCATGTGTCCTTTATAGTGGTTCCTGAAAACCCTTCTCCCCACATCCCCTCCCCCACCCCCACCCCCTCTAGCTATTGTTAGATTGTTCTTGATTTCAATGTCTCTGGTTATATTTTGCCTGCTTTTTTCTTTTGTTGATTGTGGTCCAGTTAAAGGTGAGATCCTTTTTAAACTAGAATCCTAGTACCTTCCTTTCAGAGCTGTTGAGAGGAGTAAATGAGAAAACGTTTGCAAGGGGACTGACTGAGGATAGACACCACAGAGATACAAGCCATCCTGTGTTCATGATCTTACTTGTTACCTGCAGAGTTGGGTGAACACTAGACCACTTGAATTTCTAGTTTTACCATCTCATGGCTATTTATATCTCTGGAAAGCTTCATAACTCCTTGGGCCTCGATTTCCTCATTTGTAAAATGAGACTAAATACTCAATAACAGAATTAATGTTCAGGCCAAAGGCAATGATGGAACTCAATGTGATATTTTTTATTGAGATTTTACTCATATAACATACAATTCAAATTTTAATGTGTATAATTTAGTAGTTTTCAGTATATTCACAAAGTTTATACAACCATCATCACATCTCATTCCGGAACATTTTTATTATATCAAAAAGAAACTCCATATTCTTTTGCAATCACTATTCATTCTGCATCCCTTTACAGTCCCAGGCAACCACTAATTTTTCTATCTATACATATGTCTATCTAGATATTTCATATACACAGACTCATAGAATATTTGTCCTTTTGTGCCTGGGGTTTAGTATAGTGTCTCCAGGATTCATCCACATTGTAGCATGGATCAGCACTTCTTTCATAAAAAGGATGAATGAATATTATGGCTGAATAAAAGTATAACTATACCACATTTTATTTTTTTTTATTATTTATTTTTTAAAGATTTTATTTATTTATTTTTAGAGAGAGGGGAAGGGAGGGAGACAGAGAAGGAGAGAAACAGCAATGTATGGTTGCCTCTCACATGGCCCTCACTGGGGACCTGGCCCGCAACCCAGGCATGTGCCCTGACGGGGAATCGAACCGGGACCCTCTGGTTCCCAGCCCACGCTCAATCCACTGAGCCACACCAGCCAGGGCACTATACCACATTTTATTGATCTACTCACTAGTTGATGGAAATTTGGGCTATTTCCACTTTATGGTGCTTGTGAATAATGTTAATATGATTTTATGAATAGCATCACAACATTTTACTTACCATAAGGTTTCATTTTAAATAATGTTAATAATAAAAATATATACATTGGTAAAAATACATGAAACCCAATTCATTTGGGCACAAAAATGAGTATGGGTAAATGTGATTGTGAATGTTTTATTTTGCTTTTAGAGCATGCCATGCTTATTCTTTTTTTAAATTTTATTTATTTTATTTTTATTTTTTGGCTGGGGGGGTGAGAGAGAAACATTGATTTGTCGTTCCACTTACCGATCCATTCATTGGTTGATTCTTGTATGTGCCTTGGCCAGGGATCAAACCCACAACCATTGCATATTGGGATGACACTCTAACTAACTGAGCCACCTAGCCAGGGCCGCCATGGTCATTCTTACAATACAGTCTATTGAACTTTGGGACTTCATGGATCCCACGTGGAATTTAGCACTTAGGGTTCTGTGCTCAAAGGAAGAAATGTTTTATGCCAGAAGATAGACTAAACAGCAGTTAGATGTATAGAACCTTTGCAAAACTGGGTTAGAAGTAGAAGGTTGGGTCTGTTGAGTGTTGTTGAGTACTTTGTTTAATATTAGGGCTACAGAGTGAAATATAACATGGTGTCTGCCCTCAAGGATTTCGGTCTGGTGGGGAAGACAAATGAGGCGGGATGACAAGATGAGTATGTGCTATGACAGGCCTCGCCTATGAGATTGTAGGATAGTCTCCGTGTTTGGGAAATTGTGCCACAGCCATTTGACCCCTGCCAATTCTCTTTTTCCTAGCATGGTAAGACATAAGGATGATGGTTATTCCAAGGAAAAAGATGTGAAGACCTGTCCCCGGGACTCTGGCTATGACAGTCTCTCCAACAGACTCAGCATTCTAGACCGGCTTCTTCACACTCACCCCATATGGCTGCAGCTGAGTCTGAGTGAAGAGGAGGTGGCAGAAGTCCTCCAGTCCCAGCCTCCGGGGGTAAGACTCAGAACCGCAAGGAGACATGTTGAGGCAGGCAGTGCTGCTGTGTCCTTAAAGAGAAAGACTTGGAGTTCTAGGAAGTCTTTGCAGCCTGTTAGGAACATGGTGGTTCCCAGTGTATACCTGGGTTGCAATGCAGGGAAATCCTGCAGTCAGCTCCCAGGAACAGAGTTCTTCACAATTTGTCTTTCTGTCTCCATCTGCACAGTTTCTGTGGAAAGTACAAGACTCAGCAGGATAGTGGCACCTCAGTATTGAGGAGGGGCTGCCGAGCCTGACTTCTCGAGACCCAACTTTGAGAAAGAGCTGGTTGTGGGGTTCTGGTCATCCCTACTATTTTACTTTCTTCTGAACCCTGCCAGGGCCTAGCCATCCAACTTGGGACCCAACCTTCAAAAGTTCTGCATCTACAGACTGCTCTGGTTGATGATGATGATTTTCCTTGGGTTTCCACATGGATCAAGGTCCAGTTCAGTTGCTTCAGCTACTGCCTACTCAAGTCCAAACTCATTTTAATTAAGACCAGGCCACAGCTCTATAGAAGTTCCTTCAAAAAAAAAAAAGTTGTTCAGTGATTGTTTTATCCTTTGCTATCCATTATGGTAGCCACTTGCCATATGTGGCTATTTAAATTTATATTTATTAAATAAAATCAGATAAAAAGTTCAGGTCCTCAGTTCCAGTAGCCACATTTTAAGTGCTCACTAGCCATAGTGGCTGCAGGCTACCATAAAGGGTGGTGCAGAATATAGAACATTTCCATCATTACAGAAAGTTCTATTGGACACTGCTTATACATAAGGTCTACTTCCAAAAAAAAAAAAGGGATAAGTACACTAAATCCCAAACAAAATAACACTTAAAACAACACACAGCAAGAGATAGAAACTAAGAAGTGTGTAGAAAGGCAAGGAGGAAATTCTATCAGCAGCTGGCTGAGAATGTTGTTAACAATTGGGCACAAAAGCAAACTTCTGAGTTTACTTTCAGCCAGAGCCTGTCTGTTACCACTTTTTGATTTATAAGTGAGTCTTTGTTTGTCACAGAAACAGGCAGGACTAAGAACTCTGTTGGAACATGCTCGGGGACAGGTGCAGTATTTGATCATCTTCGCAGAAAATTCCTTGGCCAACACACCGGGTTGTCACCTCTGGTTTTGGTCTGTATGATCAAGACCCCTTCTCTGAGGCCCCCACTTTTCAGAGGTTAAATTGTCTGCTTCTGCATTTCTGCCAAAAATTCTAAAGAGGGAGGTGACTCTGTTGCTAGGCAGGAGTTCCTCTTCTGGTGTCAGGCACACCCATTCCTACAGAGACCTTGCGGGGAACAAGTAGGCAGGACAGTCTCTCTAACCACCTAGTGATCCCTACCAGGACCCACCCGATGAGATGGGACGGGCTGAGGGCAGCATGAGGAAAGGAGCAACATGGATCAGTAGAGGTCAAACGTACTGGGAGAAGTGAGAATGCCGAAGGGCAGGAAAAGCAGGTGTGAGAGGAGGATCTGAAAGAATAGCCACAATGGCTGGGTCCTTGGGGTGCCCACCATCCTTGATTGATGTGCAGCCTGAGACAGGGGTTGGCAGACTAGTTCTGTGAAGGGCCAGAGTGCCAATATTTTTGACTTTGTGGTCCACATAGTCTCTGTCACAACTGCTCAACTCCACCTTGTAATGCAGATACAACTGTAGACAATAGGTAAACAAATGAGCATGTCTGTGTTTCAGTGAAACTTAATTTACAAGAGCAGGTAGCAGGATGGATTTGATCTACAGGCCATACTTCACTGACCCCTGATCTAAGGCTGCAGAGATTCGGGAAATAAGGCCTAGAAGTTATACTCTCCCTGACCCCCAAGGCTCAGAGAGATCTCCACCTGCATAAGGGAGTATTACTTCTTTTCCACCCACTAACAGCTGCCTCTCAGCAGTGCTTTGGGCTTTTACCCATCAGGATGATATTTAGGAAACATCTGCTTCAATTTTAGAGTGCCCCACAGACACTGACTCCCAGAACTGGCTACCAAATAAATTTCATGGCTGCCTCCTCACGGGGACTATGAAGAAAGAGAGAATTCAGAGGTCTTCCTGTTTCACACTTTGCCGAACACCTCATTCCTGTAACCTTCCCTTCAACCCCTCCTCCCCACCCTCAAAATGGTTCTTAGGAGCTATGACTGGACATATAGACCAAAGTAAAGATTAGGTGGAAAATGTAAAGAATGGTAGGGAAACGGAGAGCCCAGTGTTCGAATGCAGGAGAAAGAAGAGAAGTGGTTAAAGAAACAGGACAGGACCTTGGAGAAGGATCATGTGCTACAGAAGGGAACCAGGACTCGGCCAGGCCACCACTGCACACTCTGGGAGACAACGTTTTATCTGCAGTCTCCGTAAATGGTGCCCCTGTTTTCTCAAATTCGGATTACGCAGTGCACAGACTGAATAGCAGTGGATGGCATGCTTGCCTCTGTAGAGACGGAAGCCAGAAAGGTGTCCTGAGACATCAGTACTGGGAGTTGGGCTGGCTTAAAGTAAGCACATGTCTGAAAACATTAGGACCTGGAAGGAGCTATTGAAAGTGAAGTGAGTCAGGAGTAAGTGGACTGCAAGCCTTGGTGTCGGCTGCAATGAATTTCAGAGCACACCGACCCACCTTCCAAATGGAGCAGTCATATTTTTTGGCTCCAGTGATTGTCACCATGCCATGCCATGTCACCCCATTTTCCAGAGCAGCTAGACATTCAGATTTGAATGTGAAAGACCAAAACTCCTCCCTTTCACTGTTGACAACAAACTCAAATGTTTATCATAAATATACCCATGAGCTAAATTAGCCAATGAACCTCTAATTCATCACCCATACTTTTTCCATGTTGCCTATGTTTAGATTCTTCAGTCTCATCAACCAAGATACCCATATAAGACCAGGCTAGAGAATGTGTCACCCAAAACAAACTGAAGATGCTTCTGCAGACTAAGGGAGCTCTTACCTCATGGAGAAGCTTCTGTCGAAGGGAAAGTAGAATTCTAGGGAAGTCAGTTATCAAGGAAAGGCGTCTGTGGCATGCTCACTTCAGATCACACATTTCTCGTGGAATGGAGTGTACTGCATTGAGCTTTGTAGTTCAGCTATAAAGGGGGCTCTGTTCGTGGATGTTGTATGTGTAGAAAGTCATATGCCCAAGTTCCAACCTTCTAGATGTTTCCTAAGCTTGAATTTCTTTCCCTCCTAGACCTTCCTGGTTCATAAATCCACCAAAATGCAGAAGAAAGTCCTCTCACTTCGCCTGCCCTGTGAAGTTGGAGTCCCGCTCAAAGAATTTGCCATAAAAGAAAGCACATACAGTAAGTTGTTGCTAGATGGTTAGGTCCTGGTTGACACAAGGGCCTCGGGCCTCTCCAGCAGGTGGACAGAACCTGTGCTTCAAGACAGACAGACATGGGTCTGAATCCTGACATTGTCATTTATTCACTGAATGACTGGGCAGGTAACCTGCCCCAGGAACTTCAGTTTCCTTATCTGTACAGTGGTGTGAGAGAAACCTCGGAGAGTTGGTAACAGTTCAGTTAAGCAACATACGTGCAAAGGGTGCAGCCAATTGCTTGACGTGTGGCAGAGGCTTAATAGAGGTTGGTTTCCTCACTGCCTTCCCAGTTACAGAGCAGGATTTGGTGCCCAGGTTTGCTGATGACTAAGCTGCGGGGCAGGCTGCCTTTTTATGGGATCTAATACTGAAACATGTGTCTGCACATCTTTGTGAATAATCCTTGAGCAGACCTGTTCCCTCCAGGTAATCACTGTTCGCTTTTCTATGAAATGCAGTAATCAGAGGCAGGATCCAGCCCTTTTGGAAAATTAACTAAAGTTTTGAGGTGAGAGCAGTGTTCATTGCATTAGTTTTCTTCCTGCCATTTCATGGCCAAGTTTTACATTAAAAAGGGAACACGTAATTCTGAGGTACTACCAGCCTCCAAGAAGGATTAGAAGAAATATCTTCACCCCAAAGGCCAAGGCTTCATTGAAATCACAGGTTAGCTAACTGAGGTGTAAAGGCCAGAAGCGAGTTTGGAAGCCTGTTGACTGTTTCAGTCCCAAGACTAAGACCAGGATTCTCATTTCTCAATTTTGACCTCAGAGAGCCTCAGTCCATGCATTGAAGAACCTGAAGGTATCAAGGTCAATTTAAGGGCAGATATGGGAGTATACTCAGACCGGACTTCATAGTCTCACTAAGTCATATGGCCTTTAACTAAATCTGGAGCAGAAATTTCCAGCAGAAGTGAAACCTCCCAGCCTCTATGTAATCAGCCTCAAGTTCAGCTGCAAACCGAGGTTCTGCGATGTTTTTCCTCCAGGTCTCACAAAGTCACTGGTGCCAGGGAAAACCTTCCACATCAGACACAGGAACAGTCATTAAACCTGGTGAATGATTCATACCAGGTTATTTATATTAGGAGATAATCAGAAGATAGATTTCACACCTACCACTTTGAAGATAATGAATTAAATATTAAGTGAAAAAGGCAATGCTGAGTTGGCCTTTAGAAATCTGCTATTCAAGAACTGGTTTTTAAATCGCTTCTAATATCCAAATTTCACCATGATAAGTTAGTCTGGAAACCCATTCAGTGTTTGTACTTTAAAGCTTTCTTGATGTTCATCAGGTCCCTCCCAGCTAAAGGTTTTTCCTCTCTCTTTTGTCAGGACCTCTATCACTTCCCTATTCCTTTCCAGGGGACTTAAAGTGGTTGAAAGAGCTAGTATGTGCAAAGCATTGAGGTAGTCATAGCTGGTTACCCTGGGCCTTAGTCCCACTGTGATGGCCCCTTCTCAGGGCTTATCTTTTCCATAATTGAGGTGCTTTGGAAAAGGAAGGACTTGCTATAAAAGCCGATGGCTATTTTGTCATAACATCTGAACAATGTGGCTTAATAATAATAAATACCACCTTATATTTGTATAGATTATGAGTTACTCCATTTTTAAAAATTATATTTGTATAGACATGAGTTACTCCATTTTTAAAAATTTCAATTCCCACTACCCTCCTACTTAACTCACTAAATTGTGGTGCACATGTGTGTGTTTCTGTGTCTCTCAGTCATGGTAGATGTATAAGAGCATAGGTGTGTTTTGGTGCTACAAAAATACTAAATAACCAAAATAATACATCGTAAGCAAATAAGCAAAATAAATGAGGATATGGAGTGTTATAAAAGAGAGAAAACGCCATTTGATTGGAGAAACCGTCATAAAGCTAAGAATATTTGCAGTATTTTTGGGAAGAGTGGCTGCATGAATGGCCCCTCAGCCAACACGGTGTGAGAAGTGGCTGGCAAATACACGAATATTTGAAGTCAAACCACACACTGTTCCACCATTTGGAAGATGTGCAAAATGGCACAGTATCTTCCCAAAACATCTCTTCTCCATTAGGAAGCTTGTGCACTTGGTAGTGGCAGTAGTGAGGGTGGGTAGCACTCCGCGTAAATGAGTTTTAGGATCTTTCATGCTGAATTTAAACAAAAGCTGACTTATGGAGATCTTGTATTATCCTCCACGCTTTGTGCACCTTCTGCCATGTGGTTTTATCAGGGGTGGCCTGTTTTTGCAAAGAGGGATGGAACCCAGGAGAGTC